>JAULBY010033006.1:0-15221 GCA_032358315.1 Ophiocytium majus
TTGCACACGGTGCGTGTGACCAGGAAATCAGACAGGTAGCGAAAAACAAACTGGGAAAGCTCAGTACTGTGGGAAGCATGTACATGTTGCAAGGCTCGCATACGCTCAGCCCGGTCAGCGGCGCACCAGATGGCACTTTGAGGTCAGCACGTGACCATGACGTACGTGCCGCTCCCTGGTGTGTGGCGGGAACGGTGCACTAGGAGCTGGGTGGGGGTGGGAGCAGGCCCACTGGGACATGGGGTTGTAATCCATAAAAGTAGCTCTGTGGCAACATGACAATTGGACTGCGCAGTGCTGAGCATTGCCATTTTGTTCGCTTGCAACAGCATGTTTGATCATGCTCTTTGTAAGTCACATGCACGTCATGTGCACACAGCTTTCCGCACCCTAAGCGGAGTTTCATTGAGCTACACAGAGTACTACACACTACGCACAGTGTGCTAAGGGCTTTCCGCGCCCAAGCGGAGTTTAATGAAAGTACAGTACACATACACATGTGCAAACAATCTAGGAGCGATGTGTGTGTGTACACACAGCAGACAATTCATGAGGAACACAGCAACAGCACAATGAGCATGCCAGCGCATTCCAGATGTACGTCTCCTGCATTAATTTACAAGCATGAGCACGAATGGGTGCCATGCCAGAAAGGGGCGGGCTGAGGGGTGGGCGGTAGGGGTAGTAATGGCGGTGCCCCGGTGGGCACAACTGCGAAGCATGGGCGCGCTGTGCTGTTCAGCCCTGCCGCACACCTTGGCAAAACTCGGGCGCACTTCACCACTGCTGCGGCCGAGGGCGGCAACGCAGTGCCCCTGGGGCAGCAGGGTGCGGCATTGAGCGCGCAGCGGCATTGTGCGCGTCGGAGTGGCTGACTCCAATGCGTGCGCTTGTGCCCCCGGCTTTGCACGCGCCTGCCTACACAGCGGCGGGCGGTCGCGGGGGCATGCAAGAGTGGTGCTCCTCATCTCTACAACAGGCATGACATGGGAGACACGGGTGGCTACTAGTAGGTGCGGGCCGGGGTAGTAGCCACTGCCTATGGTGACGCGAGGTGCATCACCCAGGCATGCCGCATGCATGTCCCGAAGGGGGGTACTGGGGGGTGGTGACAATGAAACACTCACACAGCAGGTAGAACGCGCGCCGGCTCCTCGCAAGGGCGGGGGAAGAGGTGTCCTCTCTGCAGAGGGGACTCATTCCACGCCGCCTACACTTGCGCAGCACCGAGCACCGCTTCCCCCAAAAAGTCGCTCCAGTGGTGGCGCTCTAACGCCCCTTCGCCGACGCAGTTTGAGGGGCGCAGCAGCAGCGGTGCGCCGCGCGTTGGCACGCACGCCGGGCTGAGCACACGCGCTTCTTCCCGCTCAACATGTTCTGGGTTTCTCCTGCACTAATGGCATCAGGGGGAGTCTTCTGTGTGGGTGCGCGCGCCTGCGCTGTGCCGGGAAGCACATGCGCTGCACAGCCGGCCCCGGCGCGCCCGGGCGAGCATGCCCAGCAAGGCACGCAGCACTTGAAGTACTTGTTGAAGTAGGAGGTAGGCGGTTGTTGGCACACAGACGTCCTTGTGGTGCGCACAGTAGGCAAGCGGTGGCGGCGGTCAGGTAGGGGTGGGATGGGGCGGAAAACACGGGGTCACGTGGATCAGCGGGGGCGGGAACCGTGCCCCCGCGCCCGAACCCGCCAGCGGCATTGATGCACGACACACTGGGGGGGGCAGGCACTTGTGAACCGGGCGACTGCTGCCCTTCCATCCTCAGAAAGCACGCGTTCGCCATCCAGCGCTCGCCACGCCGCCGGCGCAGTCAGTGACAGCGCTGCGGCGAGCTGAGGGCGGTGCGATGGGCACGCGGCGCACGTGAGTTGGCAACGGGACGGGAAGGGGGGGCAACGGTCACCGCATCGGCGGTCCCACCATCCGGGGGAGCATGTCGATGCCGCTGTAGGGCTCCGAGCCCATGAGCACGTCAGCATTCCCCATGTCGCCGCGCTGCTGCTGCTGCTGCATGTGCTGCGGCTGCATGTGCTGCGGCGGCATGTGCTGCTGCTGCTGCTGAGCACCACCAGGCCTCATGGCGTGCTGGTGCGCCATCGGCTGACCGCCCGCAGCACCGGCGTGGCGCGCGGCGGGGTGGTGCTCCCGCTGCGGCGCCGCGCCCCCCCCCCCGGGCGCCACCACCACGCCCACGTCGAGGCCACGCTGCATGGCGCTGCTGTAGGCGGCGCCGGCGGGCAGAGCCACTGGGGCAAGCGTGGGCACCGCCATGCGCATCATGTCAAACGAGCCCTGCCGGAACAGAAACTCGTCTGGCTGCGGGATGTGCGCGTGGGCGTGGTGGTGCGCGCCCACGGGGTCCCACGGCAGCCCCATGGGGGGGGGGGCTCCGCCGCCGCCGCCATGCGGCTGCTGAGCACCGTGCTGCTGGTGAGCACCATGCTGCTGCTGAGCAGCGCCAGGGGCCGCTGCGCCGTAGGCGTACGGAGGAGGGGCGTGCGCTTGCGGCTGTGGCACGGCGGCGCGCGCGTGGTGCCTGTCCATCGCCGCGGATGCGTGAGAAGAGGCGGCGCCGGGGGCTTGCCCGCTGTAGGTGGGGTGCTGAGAGGGGGGGGCGGGGGGCTGGGCGGCGGAGGCTGCGGCAGCGGCGGGGGCGGCGCCGCCGGTGTTTGGCTGGTCGGACCAGTTGAAGGACATGAAGCAGTCGTAGATGACGCGGGAGGACTGGCAGCACTTGCTGGCAAAGGGGAGGCGCTGCTCGTAGGAGCCCATGAGGTCCTGCGGGGCTCAGCAGCACAGGGTCAACAGCAGCAGCACCGGCGGCAGTAACATCAGTGCCACATTCGCAGCGACCGCCGGCCAGCGGCAGCAAAGGCAATCGCCGCCAGCCAGCACGGGGCGATGCAGCATGGGGAGGCAGACGCATGCCGGGATGCGCGAACACACTCACTCCCGTCCTCCCCTTGTGCCCAGGCATGGCATGGGTGTGAGGTAGGGACTCCAGCCGGCAGTATATCCTACGGCGGGCCGGCCTGCGTACTCGGACGCCCCGCCCGCCTCTCGACCTGGCTCCGGTGGTGGTGTCCGCTCCGGTGGTGGTGGCTCCCCCGTGGTGGTGTGTGCACGGCAAAGGTGCAAGCAGGCGAGCGCCCACGGCGTGCCAAGCGACAGAGATGGGTGTGGCACATATCGGCAACCACTGCCACAACAGCGCTGAAAGAACCAAATTCAACTAACATTTGAACTTTTGACGTATACTTCGAGGTATAAATATATTTACTTGTTTGGTTGCCGTGACAACTTTCAACTTAGCTGGTCTCATTTGGCTTATTGAGAGTTCCGCCAACGAAAATTTTCTCATGTACCTGCAGAGTCTTGGCGTCCTCGCTGTCCGGCGGCAGCAGGCCGCGCGTGGAGCGCGCCAGGTGCCAGCCGAGGGGGAAGTTGAGCAGCAGCGGCGTGCGGCGCACCGCCTCCAGCACGGGCACGGCCACGCGCGACATCATGTCCGCCTTGGACACGCCGCCCGCCTGCAGCCTAAAGTAGCCTGCTCAGCACAGCATTTCACCAAAATAACAGGGCAAAGAGCATGAGTGCGCGCCGCGCGGCTGGTGGTGGCGGGCGGGGTGGATGAAAGGGGGCGGGTACCCAGCGGCCGCCGCAGCACGCAGAACCCAGCACGGTGCTGTCCAACAGAGGCTGGCGGCATACGGTGAGAGCGCAGTATCATGGCGGCCGCGGCAGACTTGGCATGCGGCGTGCGCAACCCGCAGCCGCGCCCCCAAACGCACAGACAGTCACCAGCTGCGGCCACGGGTAGAGCAGCAGGGCGGCGATAGGTAGGGCACGGCCGTAGCACGACATGACACGCGCACGCAGCCGCAGCCGCTGCACAGCCAGAGGCGCGCGATAGTTTTTCACATCTGAAAAATAGAAAATAAGAACAGTTACTACTGTAGTACTACAGTAGTATATGACTGGCAAATGAAAAGCTGCCGCAAGAGAGTGCCAAGAGATGTGCACACACCTGCCATGACCTTGACCGCCACGACAGCAAGGTCGGCGGGGGGCGGGGGCGCGTCGGGGGCGCCCGTGCGCGAGCGCGCCATGGCCCTTGACACCATTGTGTCCGCCTCCGACAGCGCCTCCAGCATCATCTCATTGGTCGACTCAGATTTCTGCGCGCGCCGCAGGGCGGGCGGCACCGATGCACCAGGGGGGCGGGGGGCACGGGCAGTGTCAGCCCTCGGATTCCATTGCTTGCACAGCCCATGATTGTACAGCATAGCATGGGTGGACAAGTGGCGTGCGAGCGCAGCGTTTCTAGCGGTTACGTGCGTGACTGCACTAGTAAACCCTGTGAAGAAAAAAAATTTAGTGTCATGCACGAGCGAGAAGATTGCAGGCGCCAACGCTCGCGCCGCAGCACGATGCGCACGCGCCCAGTACCCAGATACCCCCAGCCGTGGCCTGCACATCACAACGCGCGCAGGGGCGGAAACCCAGCCGCGCACCCCCCATGCTACGCACCACCCCCCACCACATCACACCCACCATCACCACCATTTATGGTTTTTATGACGAAACACACACACACACACAAGAGCACGCCACCTGCCCCCTCACCTCGCCGCGGCTCGTAGTGTCAATGTGCACGAGGGCGCGTGCCAGAACCATCAGCACGCGGCTGTTGCTCATGGACCCGTACTCGTCCAGCGCACCCGCGCCGCCGCCGCCGCCGCCGCACTGCCCCCCAACCCCGCCCCCGCACGCGCCGCCCATGCCGCCGCAGTGGCTGCCGCAGCCGCCGCTGCTGACGGAGCGCGCCTTGCCGCCGCGCGGGAACGCGCCCGAGGCGTCTGCGACGGGGTCCAGGGAGATGGCCGAGTCGCACGAGACGTGCAGGAGCGCGCTGAGCAGCGCGATCGCCGCGGAAATTTCGCAATTCGCCGCCTGGACCTATGGCGGCGGCGCGCGGTGTAGCGGGGGCGAGCGGTTTGTGGCACGCGCAGAGTACGGTGTGTGGTTTGTTGGTGCGCTGTGATGGGCAGGGGCGCAGATGGTGTTTGTGAAGCGCTCTGAGACGCCGCTGTGGTGCCAAATTGGTGAACACCACCCTCATTTTTGAGCAGCATTGTAAAGCCCCAGAGTGGCGGCATTCACACGCACGAGCATCAGCCCAGGCAGCGACGCCCCCCCCCTCTGCGTCTGCGATGCCGTGCGGCACACAAGTGGCGCACAAAAAGGGCGTTTCGCATCTGCTCAGCGATTCTTGTGAGCACGTAGGGGGGGCACTAGCTGGCAGTGGCTCACTTTCTGCGGGAGCCATGCTAGCGCACGCAGGCTGGGCCAGCGAAAAAAGCATGCCACAAAAAAGCGCAGCCGGCCGCCAGCCGGGCCGCCGCCTCACCTGCTGCGAGAGCTCCGTGAAGGACTGCTGCGCGAAGCCCATGTACCGGAACATGCGCGCGCTGTCGAGCACGTGCACGTGGTACAGCACGAGCAGAAGGTAGCACGCCGCCGTCTCCGGGATGACGGCGTCAAAGCAGTCGCGCAGGTGGGCGCGCGCCTCCTCCATGTAGCGCGCTCCCGCGGCAGGCTCCCCCAGGTACATGGCGCCCAGCGCCACGCTGCCCAGCAGAACCGCCTGCACGGACCACGCGCAGCGCCAGACAGGGCTAGATGGGTTATTGGGCTAAATGGGTGATTGAAGGGGATGTTTCAAAACGCTTCCAGTGCCATGATAAATGGGTCCCGAGTTTGAAAGGAAAAGTTGGGGGCTTGGTGGGCATGCCGCACGTCAGCGCGTGTGTGTGCGACATGAACGCAGGGCGGCAGAGCTGTGAGCTGGCTGCTACCGACCACATGCTGACAGTGTGCTGGGATGGCGGGCGTGGTGGCAGGTGCGTGCGGGCGGGTCAGTCGGGCCTGGCCTGGCCTGGAGTGCTGCCTGCGCAGTATTGGTTGCGCAGCGCGTGCTGCACTCCTAGCAGCGGAGTGACGCCACGGCAGAGCTGGGTTCCAGGAGTCTGGCAAAGACTCTAAAGTGGTAGCAGTCACTCATGTGTGACGGTGCTGGCACTCCAGCAAGTGTGACCAGCTGCAGCGCGCCACGCAAACTTGCTCCACATGGCATGGCAAGCCACCCAACCCCGTGTGCAAACGTGCACCACCCACGTGACACCCGAACACGGCCGTGCACGCCGACATGCTTGCTTTCCAAACAAAACCGACCATGGAAAAAATCGACCATGCACTAAAAGACATGTACACCCTGCGCCTGCACCCGTGCGCGCCGCCACTCGCCTTGCACGCGTGAAAGCGCGAGATCTCGCGCTCGCGCGGCGCCGCGTGCCCCATGCTCAGCGCAGCGACGTCCAGCATGGGCGCGGGCAGCATGGCCTCGCGCAGCGTCGCCGCGCTCGCAATGGGCATGAAGCTGTTGATGGCAGACAGGAACGCGCTCAGGAACTGCTGCTCGTCCGTGCTCAGCAGCACCGCGGGCGCCGCCGCCGCCTGGCCGGACTGAGGGGAGGGTGTGCCCGCCACAGTTGCAGCTCCCGGTGCCCCAACCCGCAGCTCCCCCTCGCCATCCCGCCCGCCCCCAGAGGCATCTCCTGGCTTGGCCTTGACAGGGGGTACCGTGACCACGGAAGGGACACGGGGCGCGCCCACCGCCCGCTGCTTGCGGCGCTTGGGGCCGCACCTGCGTGCAGCAAGTGCGCGTTGGCAGGCCGGGAGCGGGCACTTTTAGTTGTAAGCATGAACAGGCAGGACAGCCACGGGGGCGTCAAGGTGTGAGAGATGCAGCACGGCATCAGCAGCCAGAGCGTGCAACGTCGCGGGGCTGAGCCCGGGCTGCCAAACTGCTGACATGCTGCGGCTTCAAGTTGCCAGTAGAGTCGGGGTGGGGCTGCTGCTGGGATGGTCCCAGTGTGCCTGAGAGCAACCATCATCGCCACCACGCGCACCGCCTACGCGCCAGCAGCCACGCTATGGCGCCGATACAAGTGTTGGTGGAGTGGTGTGGCGGGCATGTCTGCCTGCCCAAGGTGGCAACGCACCCTAACGCAGCGCTCGCCAGTGCAGGTTGTGAGCGGCGGATGAACTGCAGCTTCTGAAGAGTGAGTGCTGCGGGCAGGAGTGTCAGGGTGGCGGACGGGGCACGCACCTGCGCTTCTCGCTGTACACGCACTCCTCGTTGCGCCTCTCGCACCTCGCGCAAGGCTTCTTGCCGTTGCAGCGCACCTTGCTCACTGTGCAGCCATCGCACGTTGTGCGCAGGTTCCACTCCCCCCTGCCCTCCCCGGCCGTGCCCACCTGCCTCTTGCGGCGCCTCTTAACCTTGTGGCCCTCCTCCCCCCCCTCGTCATCGCTGCTCTCGCTCTGGCTGTTGCTCTGAGAGCTGCTGCCCCGGTCCTGGGACACAGCGCTGTTGTTGTCGATCAGCACGGCGTTGGGTGGGAAGCCGCCCTGAAGTGCATCCATGCCCAGCTGGGCCAGCTGCACGGGCTCGCGCACCGACGCCATGGCTGGGGAGGCGCCTGAAAAAAAAAAGGGTTCGCTGGGGTGTTAGCACCTTCACGTGAAGCGTCGTCGCCTCCGCTGCACCCAGCCGGCAGCAAGCGGGTATCGCCGCCGTGTCCTCAAATGTGGTGCGCGCCGCCGGCACAAAACACACAAACACACAACGGGAGATGAAAGGGCAGCAAGCGTGTCTAGCGCGCGGCCGACACAAGCCCGCGCGTGCACAGGGCGCGCACTGTGTGACAAAATTCACCACACCAGCTGTGTTGCCCCCCCCCCCCCCCCCCCCCTCCCTCTCTCTCGGTCAGCACAGCTTGGTTGTGGCGCAATGGCGCCACATTGGGCGCTGGAACAAAACGAGGCCAACACACACACACCTTGCGGAGTAGTCGAACCAGCGGCCCCCACAAGGGGAAAGAGTTCTCACCCCCAGGCCCTCGCACACCGTGCTCGCTTCCGTCAGCCGCTGCCTGTCTGCGTAAGGATCCACCACCCTCCCCGTCACATCACCTCGCTGCGCTACACTGTGTGAGCGTCTGCAATGCAATTTGGCGGGGTGACCAGGTGACCTTTTTGATTGGCCAGCGCCGGTGCTCAGCAAACAGGGCTGCAAGTATTGCCACAACCTGAAGGTCAGAGAGGGAAGAGTGCGGCAGCACAGCAGCGTGCGGCCGACCCACCTGATTTATGTCCACCACCGAGGTGGTTAGCGACACTCGTTGCGGCAAGCACACGCGGCGGCAGCAAGAGGCGAAGGTGAGACACGGGAGTTGTGCAGAAAATATCAGACAAATGATGCGGCGGCACAACTTACTTTGCAGGCAGTCACTCGTCCGGTTTTTTGGGTCTAAGCAGAAGACGTGCGGCGCACGTCGCTGGCAGCACCTGCTATCCTGCAGTGGCAGCAATAGCAGCTCGAAAGCTCCCGTCGCTGCCGCCATAGCTCATCTCCACGGTGCTCAGGAGCGGCAGGATGGGATGATGGCACACGTCATTTTTGTTGCTGGATACCAACCTGGTACAGAACTCAGAACACTCAGTCAGCAGCTCTCTCCTGCGGGGCGGATCTGACAAAGGGGGGGCCGGTGTAGAAAAAGATGGTGCATCAAAGCGCAGTGCCCAGGAGCGGAGTGGACGCGTCTGTTCCGCGGGGTGTGGGACCAACCCCCCCCCCCCCCCCGGAGATGGACGCGGGAAACTGCGACTAAATCTGGCGGCACCTGAAAAAGCCCCTAGTTTTTTTACGGGCAAAAATCGCTCAGGCTTAGCTCACTGCGCACGTGCAGGCCGTGACCAGCTGCGCCGCCCCGCACGCGCCCGCCTCCGTTGGCGCTGCCGCGCTGACGCTGGCCATAATGTGACCGCATTTCCGCTAGGCGCGCCGCAGGCTCCGTGCCGTCGTTGCACACACCGCCAGCGAGGCGTTGGCCATGTGCTAACTGACTCTATAGATGTATATCACAGATGTGTACCACTTCAACTTAAAGTTGAAGGCTAGCGAGTGCGAGCGGCAGTCAGCCACACGGTGGGTGTGCGCACCACCCACTTTTCCAGTAGACAAACAGCAGCGTGGCCCCCACTGCCACGTCCGCCGCCGCGCGCACCAGAAATAACAGGCTGCGGCCCGCCATTACCCACACAATGCGCTTCACATGTGGCACAGCGTGCAAGACACACACGCCACTGCTGCAAGCTCAGCTGCCGCACTGGCAGGCATTGGCAACCATGTGGCGCCGGGTTGTGGCCGGTTCAGAGATGGCAGCAGGACTCAATGACACGCGGTTGTGAGGTAGGGAGTCCAGGCGGCGGTTTATGCTAGACGGGCCGGCCCGCCCACACAGGCATTCCGCACGCCTCTCGACCTGGCTCCGGTTGTGGTGGCGGCTCCGGTGGTGGTGCCCCCTCATGGTGGTGTGTGCCATGGCGCCGCTGCCACCGCAGCACATCCGATGCGCAGCAGAGCTGGCTGCCGCAGTGGCAGCTCCGTGCGCGGCGTGCACTTTAGGCGCCTCCCGGCTTCCACTGTCGCGCCATGCTGGAGGCCGCCGTGTTTTGATTTGGACAAGTTTACATAGATATATGTGTGCTTGTGCCGCCACCTCGATTGGCGGCGTGCGCTGGCGCAGCACTGTCCATTACCGCCACTATGTGCATGGTGCGCCATGGCCGCGGCTGGCGCCGCTGTGGGCGCACATGTTGTGGTGCGGTGATAGTGTGCTCCGGTGGTTCTTGCAACTCCCTGGGCAAGAAGTCCACGCTTGCAGAGCCAGCAACCCGACACAATCTGTTTCAGGAATGGTCTGGACAAGTTGTTTGTGTAAGCCAACAACACTTCATCAGGGGATGCTTAAACACTCGACAACCCTGTAACACCTCTATCCACTGAGTTGTCGCAATGACATTTGTTTGGGGCACGGGAAACCTGTGCGCATCCTCGTGGCTGGAACAGCATGTCTATACATGGGGCCCACTCATGATGCGGGACTGATGCCATCATACACTCTGTGCCATAGTACTTTGAAATGTTTTACATGTGCGCAGCTAGTCATGACAGCAGCGGCAGCCTGTACACCCGATACCTACAACATAGGGAAGCCACACAGGCTCGGTGCACTACGCAAATGAGGCAGTTGGCAAACGCAGGCGGCAAACTGCGCATCTCCAACGGGTACAACACACCTAGCCGCATCCATGGCATTCACTAGGCTTGCGCGAACATGTATGCGAGCAAGGCATATACTACAGCTGCGCCACGGCATTCATGTGGCCTCCTTCCCTGCTGGTGGAGGGGTGCCTCCTCAGCGCTGCGGGCACTTGAGGGTTTTGTAGTAGGTTGTGCATAGCATGCATGGCGCGTCGTTACACGGCGACACCCACCTTTCATAGCAGATCCAACCTCTCCAGATGGGTTCCCCACACAACACCCTGTGGCTCTTCCACGCCCCAAGTGCAAATAAATAAAACCACTATAGTACGTCATATACAGAGCTTATATATATGTACTTCTGAAGTAGCATCTAAGGCTCAAGTTCTGAACAGAAATAGTGATAGTAACCGCTTGGCGCAGGCGTGTGTGGGTGATGTCTGGCGTGTAGACCAGCATCGCAAGTTCTTGCACATGTGTTGACAAGAACAAAACGCCCATACACGGTTGTTGTGCAACCCTAGCATTCCCTGCGGACCCACGCGCAGCCAGCAGCAGCAGCGACACAGAGCACCGGCAGGCAACGGGGGACGCCGGCAGCCCGCAACGCACCGCCACAGGCCGACCTGTGATGAAATACATGCGTCAACCATTGCCAGCAGCACAAGAAACACACGGGCGGCGGTGCCGGCGCCTGAGGTCCCCCCCCCCCCCCCCCCCCCCTACTTAGAACTTCTCAACCTTGAGCCCCGACTCAATGTAGACAAATGTGGGGGTGGTGGCGCCGTCTTTGTAGTACGAGTATGCGAGGGCGCCGTTGGGGTCATATGAGGCGCCCACGTAGAACTGGAGGTCGCTGAACTTGGTGAGGAGGTACTTGACAAAGCCCGGCGCCGCGTTCATGAACGCCTTGATCTGCGGCGGCGCGGCAATTTTTGTGGGAGAAAAAAGCGGGCGGCGGCAACGGCGCAGCAGTGTTTCACGTGAGTTGCTGCGATAATGTGGGCATGCTTGATCTGCAGCGGCGCGGCATGTCTCTTTGTGTGCAAAGAAACACGGGCGGTGGCAGTGGCGTGCAGCAGTGTTTCAGGTGACTCGCCGTGGTTGTCTGGTTGTGTGCGTGGAGGGTGGGAGAGTGTACTGGCAGTGCGGAGTGCTGATGCTTGCAGGGGGGTCTGCCGTGGTTGGCTGGGTACATGACTTGGTGCTTGTGTGCGTAGTTATCAGCTGCGCATGGTATGTGGCATGGCGACGGCTTGCACAATGGCCTGCCTGCTTAGCTGCTTCACAAGGCTTTGGTGCACAAACATACTGCGCCTACATGTACACAGGTGCTGCTGAGCAGCAGGTACCGTACCGCCCAGTTAATCGAAAACAACTCCTGCGTAATTACCGTGTACTTAAAGTATAGCCAACTCGGCGGTTGTCAGACTGGGGCAGGTTTCGTGCCAGTGCAAGTGCCATGCCACACGCGTCACATCAAGGACTCAGGCATTGCAGCACGCACAAAGACATGTGTGGACATGCCCCCGCCAACGACAGTGCCGCAGAGACAGGCGCCGAAGCGCGCCTGTGCCTGCGTGGGCAGCGCAGCACTGTTCCACCTTCTGAATGCAACCCACCCAACGCTGTGGCCAGCAACCCTTGCAGATGCTGCAGTGTACAGCGTACACGAAAAATACAAATACCGATGCACTGCCACCACCCGAGCCAGCCTTCGCCCCAGCCAGCCTTAGCCCAACGCAGACTCTGCCTCATAAACCTGCTGCTGGCAAGTCACATTCAATGCGTAGCTGTGGCAGCAGCTGCTACAACCCCGCAGCACCAACCCACACCCGCCAACTGGTATGCTGTGGCTGCGCAGCGGCGCCGCCGCAGCCCCCACCCGTTGCCGCCGCACGCCGCACGTGGCAAGAGGCACGTGCCGCCAGCCAGCTCAGTGCTGGTCAGCACATGTGCTACAGGCATGCCGTCAGCGATCGCTTGTGCAGCAGTACATGGTGCTGGTACTTCCGCCTGCCGCAGTGGCAGCGGCTGGCACCGCTGGGCGCCACGCGGGTTGCGCGCTGCACGCCAACCATGAATGTGTAACTGCCTATATGGTTACATGTAACTGCCTGCAGTAACTGCCCTCCTTCCCTCCTGCCCGCTGGCGCCTCGCAGGCATGGCGACGTGTACTCACGCGCTGCTGCATCTCAAGAGTTGCGCTTGCTTGCATGGGCAGCCAGTCTGCGGGTGGCCGCCATGGTGCAATACCGCAGGCGCGCGCAACTCAATGCTTTTGCGCCACCGATGCGCACTGCGATGCACATCCCTGTGCCGCATCCCGTAGCTACGATACTGAGGCACCCCCTTTGGCATGTCGCAGGTGCCATGTCATGCCAGCCTGCAGTGCGCGCTGCATTGCGCGAAAGGAAGGCTGTGCCCGCCTTTGCACGCGCATGCTGCCGCGCTGAATGCCGGGGACGGGTGAGCGGTGTTCATGAATTCATGGTGAATTCATGTGAATTCACCTGTGCGCCGTGAGCTACTCGCGCAGCGCGCACTTCATGCACCACCGGCGGCCGGGGATGGAGGTGCAAGTGGTCAACTAGACTGGTCTGCCGTGCATGAGCTTGTGCTGCCATTATCGCCACATCTAAACTTTCAAGTATGTGTCTACAGCTACATCCATTAGTTGGCAGCAGACACAGAGTACATGCAAGTGGGCGCGCTGTCGTGCATGCCTGCACAGTTGGCTGCCTTACGCACACTCGGTCCACACCACATCTGGATCGCTGCGCATACACTCCGCCATGCACCCACCTCTATTGTATACATACTTCAAGTACTACACAAGCGCACCGCGGCATTGCCAGCATTGCGCGTGCACCAACTGCTGACGAGCAGCTGATGCTACAGAACTGTTCACAAACTTCATGTGTTTGTTTTATCAAGCCCAGCTTTGGCTGGGCAATGCCGCCCACATCCTGGGGCGCCAACGGCACCCTTTTGCTCAACTTGCACGCTAGAATGTTGCTCCTACCGTAGCTTGCGTTTGTTATTCCCCAAGTCTCAACTTTTTCACCCCACCTGCTGAGCAAGATTGGTTGCTGGTGAGGCGCGACACATTCACATTTTGTTTTTTTTCCCCACCAGCACCTGTGGCTGAGCAACATCCTTTAGCAGTTACCACACCTTCCGCACACATGTCACATGTATGCCATAATAACCACCTAGTTACTTGAAGTACGAGTGTAGGTCTCACACGTATCCCTGCGCACCAAGCTGCTAAGCTGAGGGTGTCCCGTGTGACATT
This sequence comes from Ophiocytium majus, assembly GCA_032358315.1. Taxonomy (NCBI): domain Eukaryota; class Xanthophyceae; order Mischococcales; family Ophiocytiaceae; genus Ophiocytium; species Ophiocytium majus. Next base: position 13,469 of record JAULBY010033006.1, read on the forward strand.
TTTTGTGATCCTCTCGCCTCTGGCGGGTGGTTGCCCCCGCCTTTGAGCAGTTACCGCACCTTGTGCACACATGTAAAAAAAGCCCATAAAAACCACGTTTACTTACGGGTACTCGAAGTACAAGTGTAGGTCTCACACGTACCCCTGCGAACGCACCGTCTTCTGCTGAGCAAAGGTGCGCCCACTTGTGTGACCCTAAACCTCTGGCGGGTGGATTGCCCCGCCCTTCAGCTGCGAGCGCACCTGCCGTACACACACCCTAATAGCCAGCCAGCTACAAGTAAAGCTACCATGTGCAAACACAAAGTCCCCCCCCCGGGCGCACCCCTTTCTTTGGTGAGCACGAATGTGCCGACTGGCCTTTTTCTGTGCACCACGTCTGGCTGGGGATGCCATCGTTCTTGAGCTGCGACCGCACACCCTGATAACCAACCGGCGATTTATGAATAAGTACAATAAATATACACTGGTTTCACACACAGCCCGCCCGCCGTCTGCTGAGCAAGGTGTGCCGTGTGCCGTTTCTTGTGCCGCTCTCTCACCTCTGGCTGGGGGGTGCCCCCGTCCTTGAGCTGCGACCGAACCTTGCGCACGTACTCCTTGAGGTACTCCTTGAACTCCGTCTTGGAGCCAAACGGGGACTCGGAGTAGTTGAAGGAGTCGATGATGTTGTTCACCTTCTCCACGGTCTCATCCACAGCCTCGTCCTCGCCACCCCCCCCGAAAGAGTTCCCACACCCGATGTCCACCTCGGTCGAGCCCTTGGTGATGATCTGAGACTCCACCTGCGCGCGAGCAAGACGGGACGCGCACGCGTGGAGCGGGAGGGGAGGGCGTGGGAGGCGTTAGGGGTGCTGCTGTATGGCGCTTGGTGTGTGTGCTTTGTACAAACGTGAGAAGGTGTGCAGCAGCAGCATTTGCACCTGCGCAGGGAAGAGCTGCAGGTCCCATGCACTGCTGGAAAAACTGGGTGCGTGCGCATAAGCCGTTCTGCGATCAACAGGGCACCCTGCACCGGGCGCTGCTGAGAGGCACACAATCGGCCTGCAACGCAGCAAAACATGTCCCACACCGCGCACAAGATTCGTGGATGGCGCCCAGTGCGGCTACCCAGCCGCCACGCGTCAGCGGCACAGAGTCCCCACCACAGGTGGAGCTGAAGAGCGTGACTGCTCGTGGCTGCGGCCGTGGCAGCACCAACGCCACCAGCGGCATGAGCAGCAGCAAACCCCGGCAGTCAAGGCAACTTGAGGCACGGTGCGTACCTCAAATAGCCCCTCCACAGTCTCGCCCTCCTCGTCCACGACTGGATTCTTCTTGAAGGCGTCGGTCATCATCTCATCGCCGGTGATCAGGTCGCTGTAGACGATCATGGCTGCTGGGTGGCTGGGCGGGTCGACAGAGGGGGCTGGCAAGTGGAAGTGGTGGGTGGAAGCACAGTCACCGCAAAAACAGCATTGAGAGAGCAGGGTGCACGGGCGTGCACACGTGTGAGGGGATGTACACACGTGTGACGTGCACACAGACCTGAGGATCAATGATCATGATCACTCATTTTTGTGCCCTCAGGCCAGATCTGGCGGCGCAGTGGTGGGAAAGATTGCTGCGACCTATGCCAGCGCAGGCACCAGCTACAGCCGTAGTACCGACAATCCCCATGCATTGCACTGGTACTCTTATTAAACTCCGCTTAGGGCGCGGAAAGCCCTTTGCACACGGTGCGTGTGACCAGAAGAAGATCAGACAGTAGCGA
>JAULBY010033017.1:0-15218 GCA_032358315.1 Ophiocytium majus
TGCATGCGCCACCCCCTCACCAGCTCCCGCCTGCGCCACCCTACCGTCAGCCGCTGCCTGTGCCGCTCCATCGCCAGTAGTACATACTACTTCTTAAAAGTAAGTGTACATACATTGTATGCATACATGTAATTCGCATGAAGTATGTATGCATGTACATTGTACACATACCATGCAGGCTGCCTGTTGTGTTGCACGCCCGGCTGAGTTGTGAGCACCTCCCATCTTTGAACGCAGGACGTTTACTGCCACAGTGGCATGTGCTCTAAACAATTATGTACTTTGAAGTAGGGAAGTACCAGATATGACAAAGATATGGTAGCATCCAGGTTACCAAGGGGGTGTTTAACATCACTTGTCACTTTGATCACGGGCGGGGCAAAATCGAACGATGCTGTCTGCGGCTAAACCCAGCTCTGACACCATGTCTAAGCGCGGTTGGTGCTTCCCCCCTTCTGCTGCCACTGCTGTTGCTGCCGTTGCTGCCGCCGCTGCTGCTGCGACTGCTGCTGGTGCCATTGCTGCTACTGCCACTGCTGCTGCTGCCGCCACTGCTGCCACTGCTGCTGGCACTGCTGGTGGTGCATCTGCTGCCGCTGCTGGTGCCACTGCTGCTGCTGGTGCTGCCGCCGCTGCTGCCACTGCCGCTCCTACCACTGCTGTCATTGCTGCCTCTGCTGCTGAGCACCCTCCCCTGCCCTGCTCAAAGCAGCACCAGCAACAAGACCCAGGTCTAGACGATGCCCTCATCGACGCCCTCGCGGCAGAAGCGGACGCCGAGGACGCAATAACTTCAACATCTACAAATTCAACTGCAAATTCAACTTTGTCCCCCGCTGCCGCTGCGGCTGCTGAGCACAAACCTGCGCTGAGCAAGGGGTCGCTGCTCTCCCGGCTGGCACGTCGCTCCGGCGGTGGGAAACGCGCTTCTTCCCAAGAAATTTTTGAAGACTTTCTTACGGACGATCAGGACGCGGAAGCGGACGCAGCCCTCGCGGCAGTCACAGAAGCATTTTTGCACGGCGGCGGCAGCGGCGGCGCCGGTGGCAGCGGTAGCAGCGGTGGTGTCGGCGGCAGCGGCGGCGGTGGCAGTGGTGTGGGCGGCGGTGGCGGCGGCGGCAGCGGCGGTGGTGTGAGCGGCGGTGGCGGTGGCGGTGGCGGCAGCGGCAGCGGTGGTATGGGTGGTAGAGGGAGCAGCGGCGGCAGCAGCGGTGGTGCGGGTGGTGGTGGTGGCAGTGGTGGCGTGGGTGGTGCGGATGATGCACAGGTGGCACAGCTGCTGAGCATGCTGAATGAGGAGGTGCGACTGGACAGCGGCGGCGTGGGGGACTACAGCGGGGGGCAGGTAAAGTGCTTTCTGTTTACTTGTGTGCCACAGCAGTTATGTTTGGACATTTTTGCAGGGTGGGCAACGACAACTGCTTTGTGGGGTGTGAGCTTTTCTGAATATGGAACACCGAGCACTCAGGGCAGGGACTATAAACACATACTTCCGAAGTACTTACAAGTAACATTACATATATATGATACATTATATCACTTCGGCTTGAGCGCATCAAGTGCGTTGTTACTCCTAGTATGTCAGATGGCTTCGCTTGACGGCCGAAACAGACGATCTGTGGTTCTCAGCAGGTCTGCCACACACGCATGTGCCACACCATCCACACCGCCGCCGCCGCCGCCGCAGCCGCCATCCATACCACTGCGGCCGCCGCTGCTGCCACCGCTGCGGACACACCAACCACACCGCTGCCACTGCCGCTGCCGCCGCATCCGACCACACTGTCCACGAAACTTCTGCTGCCACCGCCACCGTTGCCATCACCACAGGCAAGTCGCACAGCGGCTTCAGCTGACGCAGCCGACGCCGGCGGCGGCACGGCGGCGCACGAGCTGGTGCAGCAGGCATACGACGCAGTGCGGCTGGAGGCACGAGCGGACGCGGCCGACAGGGCCCGAGGGCGGGATCCCGACCTACTGCGCGCGCTCCCCGCGGCCCCCACGGCGCCCCCCAAGTACAACTTCAACAACCACCCACCAACTTCTACTTTGAAGTTCAACATCAACAACCAGCCACCAACTTCAACATTGAAGTTTAACAACCGCCCGGGGGGCGCGACGGGGGAGCCTGCGGGGGGTGGGGCAGGGGAGGTGGCTGGCGGCAGTGGGAGTGAGGGGGGGGGCGATGTGTGGTGCTGCGTGTGCAACGATGACGCAACGGTGGTGTGCGATGGGTGTGATGGGGATGCGTACTGCGCGCGCTGCTGTCGGCGCGCGCACGCGGAGGACCCAGACCTCGCGCACCACCGGCCGCGCGCCGTGTGAAATTCGTTCACATGAATTCACGATTGATTCATGAATTCATGTGACCCGCATGTATGCTTGTCTACATGCATATGTAATCAGTTAGAGTAGTGCTCTGGTAACATGCCAGGCTTCCCACAGTACTGAGCTTTCCCAGTTTGTTTTTCGCTACCTGTCTGATTTCCTGGTCACACGCACCGTGTGCAAAGGGCTTTCCGCACCCTAAGCGGAGTTTAATAAGAGTACATACAAGTGCTTGAGTGACCTCCGTACACTGCTGCCAGCGCGCGCACGCGGAGGACCCAGAGCTGGCGCACCACCGGCCACGCGCCCAGTGAATTCATGTGCCCTGCCAGTTTTTCGTGTGAACACATGAATTGAAGTGGACCCGCAGATCTATGTGTAGTGCACGCACTGAGAGCTGCCGGCACTCCCATGCATGCGCAAGACTCCCAAGCTTGCGCGCACCGTGAATTCCTCTGCGCGAATTCATAAAAAATCATGTGGGCTTGCAGTCGTGAGTACATGAGTGCACGTGCATACGTGGATTCGTGCAGACACCCCTGGGTGTGTTCACGGGAATTCACGCGGAGCCGCCGCGGGTGAACACACATTGGGTGCCTTGAGCCCATGGTCCATCGATGGCATGCTGAATGTCACCCGCCCGGGTGGGGGCTGGAACAACGGTATCTGCTACAGTATACAGTAGTCGGACAGGCGGACTGCACATGAATTCACGTGAATGACGGACTTGATTCGTATCACCGCAGCGCGCGCAATTCAGCATACAGCAGGAGTAGGCGCACACAGCAGCCTCCTGCGACAGGTTTTCTACGTGCTTTGCAGCAGCAGCAGCAGCAGTGCAGGGGAAGTCAAGCAGCGGTGCTCAGCAGCTGTGGCCAGCAGCACGCAGCCTCAGCGGCAGCAGCAAAGCCCTCCGATTTAACAAAAAAGCGTCTCCCTCAAACAGCAGTGCAGCGTCGACAGCATCGCGGTGGCATCATTGTTACAGCCCTGAGGCAGGTAGCGCCCCACCGGTCACACAGTGCTCCCGCAACAGCGGCGGCAGCAGCAGCAGTTGAGCCAGGGGCCGCGGACCGTTGCAAGCACGCGAACAGCCCCACAACCGGCATCGCAGCACCCGCTACCGCTACCGCTACCGCCACCGTTTGCGTCACCGTGCGCACAAGGCAGGGTGGCCTCACTCTAGTGTAACGCACGCACGCGCCCCCCCCCCCCCCGCCCCATTCAAACCATCACAACACACACACCGCGCGCCGGCGCCTTCAGTCGTCTTTCAGCCCTGCGCCGCCGCCCCCCACGCGTATCTGCGGCATGATGGGTATCGCCCCCGCTTCGCCGCTTCCGTCGCCGCCGCCGCCGCCTGCGCCCCCTGCGCCCCCTGCGCCTCTGCGCCGTGTCAGCTCTACACCACCGCTGCCGCTGCCACCGCCGCCGGTGCCACCGCCACTGCTGCTGCCGCCCAACTCCTCCCCCTCCCCTGGCGCGCACACGCCTTCCGCCGCGTCCGCCGCCGCAGACCCCTGCAGCAGCTGCTCAGCGACACTTGAAGTTTTGGGATTTGAAGTTGGAGTTTGGGGCAGGTCGTCCCACGCGCGCAGGCGCGCGACGCGCGCGAGAAAGTCGGCGATGGCGTCGTAGTAGGCGGGGCCGCCGCGCAGCCACGTGTCGTTGTGGGTGCCGCCGGGCACGAGGTGGAAGGCCACGAGGGAGCTGCGGGTGAGAAGGTTGTGCAGGCGCCGCATGTGCCAGGGGGGTACCTGGGGCACACGGGGGACGGAAGGGGTGGGGGTGGGGGCAGGGGGCGGGAGTAACAAATCAAGGTGTTTGAATGTTCATGGGATATTACTGGTAGTAGTACTTTGCTCAGTAATTTAGTGTTTACAGACTAAGGGCACGAGGTGGAGCCATGAGCGCACTGCGCGTGAGCAGGTTGTGCAGGCGCCGCATGCGCCATGGGAGCACCTGGGGGGGAAGGGGGGCAAGAGGAGGGGGGGCGGGGCTACTCGAAAAACGGTTTTTATGCAATGCATGATTGCTTTTGCTGCCACACCGACAAGCGTTCTGGAAGTGATGTCCGCTGTGAGGTGATGTGTGCCAGCCGCTCCTTGTGCGGCTGCTCACACACCTGCTGAGCACCGGCACATGCGGTACACTACGTTTCCTTCAAAAGTTGAAGTACTTAACAAATACCCTCGTGAAGTATGTTTGTACATGTGCCCATACTTTTGACGTACGAGCCAGTCCAAAACATGCTGAAGCAAAAGGGATCTCAACCCAAAGCAGTTGCGCACACGCGGCGCAGTGTGCTGGCAGCAGCCGACACTTGCCGCAAGGCACAGGCGGTGCTACTCGCGCACAGGCTGGGTCAGAGAGCCTGTCCGCCCACCCCTCACTGACCCAGGTGGGGGGAGGCTGGTGCGTGGGCTGTGGGCTGTGTTGGTTTCTTTGCGCATGCAGGCTGGGCCAGGTGGCATTTTGCTGGGGACGTGTCTCGTGTGTGCGATGAAAATACCTTTTAACCAACGTCATATCATGGAACTTCAGGAGGTCACATGCATCAAGGGGGCATATGTGGGTGCCATTGCAACAAACACGGATTATATAGTGAAATAAAGCAGGAAAAATCGTGACATGCTTTACTACTGTAGTACTACAGTGGTACTATTACTCATATCGCATATGTGGCAATGGCCCTCTTTACAGTGCCGATACCACCCGGTTCCTGCACAGTTCCTGCGGAGCACCCTGCTCTGCCCTGCCACCTGCTGCGTACTTGGGTAGGTGACTGAGAAATCCTCATGCTCCTTGGCACTTCAACTCCTACAACTTCATCTTGTCACCCCAGCCTGGTGGCTATGAATACACTCTTGCCTGTGAAGCCTGGAATTGGCCACCATCTTGCCCCTTTCTTGCCTCCTGTTCCAGCTTCAAGGGGGCAGTCCCCACACGTAGTACTTGTAAAAAAAAAAGTACGTGCAGCAGTAGTCGAACCGCTCACAAGCTCATGCTACTAGTAGTACACGACGAACTGCTGTAGTACTACAACAGTACATGCATTCAATGGGTAGCAGTAGTCACACCCCTCACCAGCTCATCCCAGCCTCCGCTGAGCAGCAGGTATTGCTCACTTGTGTAGTGCTACTTAGCATATACTGGTGCCTACATCATTGCACTACTGTAGGTTCATTGATGTGTGACTGCGGTATAACAATACTCCAAAACTTGAAGTAGTAACGCCCTTACCAGCGCATCCTGCCCTCCGCTGAGCAGCAGGTATTACTCACTTGTGTAGCACTACATATTACTTCGCAGTATACATTGGTGTACCTACTTGATGAAGTACATGATTGTACTACTGTCGGTTGATTTATCTGCTACTGTAGCATAATAATGCCTAGATATTTAATAAGGTAACACCCCTCACCAGCTCATCCCTCCCTCCGCTGAGCAGCAGCACGGGTTGCTCGATTTGCGGCGCCAGCGATGCGGAGTCCCACTTGAGCTGCAGCGCGCATGCGGCACACAAGGGCGCAGCACCGGCAGCAGCGGCATCAGTGGAACAGCTCCACAGCTATTCCCCATAGTTGTAGGAGTCACATGATATGACATACTTCTAACTACCATGTACTTCGAAGTATACTACGTAGTGCATCAAGCAAGGGGCGCAGCACCGGCAGCAGCGGCGTCAATCATCACACACCAGAGCTGCGCCCCATGGTTGTGACATGTGACAAAAGCCCTAAGCGCTGCCAGGCCAGGTGGTCGAGGCACCCGGCGGTGAGTGGACTGGTGAAGGAAGGAGTTTGCAACTAGAGTTAGTTAATTTTCGTTTCGTGAATCGGCAGCAGCGGCGTCACTGGTTTTTCGAGTGCTGACGGGGAATGGGGGGGTGCTACGATTGCGTAGTCTGCACGAGGAGAAGAAAACTATTCCTCGTCAAAAGAGCGACATGTTGTTTTTTTTGCGCTTGCACTCCCTGCATAAAAAAACAAAAAAATCAAATGCCCACCGCCAAAAGAGCATGGACCTGTCACCTTTAGCGTGAACCAATTTAGCGGCAGTGGCAGGCATGAGCGCATCCGCATGTGGCCTATTGACAGAGGCGTGCCATCATGCTAGCAAAAAATGGCCACGTGTCATCCCTAGCCCTCAAGGACAATGACCGGCGCGTGCAGGTGTGGGGGCTGTCTGGTGCTTTCATCAGGTGGACAAATCACCCCACAGGCTTTGGCCTGGCATTTGGCCCCAGCCACGGCAGTATCTGGGCTTAGCAGCATTTTAGGTTTCTTTCACTTCTAATGGTCTACCATGTCCACCATGTCAGCAAAAATGGGTGCTTCAGCACTATTTACCTAGGAAAAGCAGTTGGTACAATGGCATAACGTAGCAAAGACTGACTGGCATTTCTGGTGTAACATCTGCGGATTCTGGTTGAATTACCCGCTCACCTTGAGCACAAACCGCTTGAGGACACGGCCGGCATCAGGGCATCCACCATGTGGCTTATGGACAGAAAATGTAATCCTAACTTACCATGTACCCTATAGTACTTCAAAGTACATGTGTATGTACTGGTACACTGCAATAAGTATACATCGAAGTATACAACAAATGGTTGGACACATACTATGTAGTACACCATAGTACAGAGAGGAAAGAATTCTGCGGCTGAGCTACTCATTCTTTGACCTTCAGCACAAACCGCTTGAGGCTGGACACGGCCGGCATGAGCACATCCACCATGTGGCCGATCGACAAAACACGTGTCCTAACATACCATATACATGTACAGTGTACTACGTAGTACTTAGAAGTACTTCTGAAAAACATGTACTACAGTGGTTTTATTTATTTGCACTTGCGGGCGTGCAAGAGCCCATGACATGTATGCCAGCAGTATATAGTACATCAGATAGATGGCGGCATACTCCGAAGTGCTTCGAATCATACCGTGGTAGAGAACCTCCGACATTAGTCTCGAGTTCTGCGGTTGAAAAACTGCCCTCTCACCTTGAGCACAAACCGCTTGAGGCTTGACACGGCCGGCATTAGCGCATCGACCATGTGATTCATCGACATCACTGCTTTCTTACTGCTTTCCTGTCTAGATGTCTGTGCCTTCTAGTACAAAAACTAACTCTTGGAAGGGAAAAATGCCCCTCACCTTGAGCACGAACCGCTTGAGGCTTGACACGGCCGGCATGAGGGCATCCACCATGTGGCTTATCGACAGAAACGTGTTCTCCACAATCACCGCCGCCACCGCATCGGGGTGCGCCGCTGCCGCCGCCATCGCCACCGCGCCGCCCAGGCTCCTCCCAAAGAGAACAATTTTTTGTGGGTCAATTCCCAAGTCCGTCTGCGTATGCAACGCGCGGACAAAGGCTTCCGCGTCCAGCAGCAGGCCTGTTGGCGCGCAAAGAAAGAAAGGAATGCGTTGCACACTTGCGAGTTAAAGCGCCACAGTGATAAATAACTATGTACCGGCATATACATATATTCAGAAGTAGTTGAAATATAGCATACGGCCGGCATTGCCACCGCGACGCCCAGGCTCCTCCCAACAAGAACAATTTTTTGTGGGTCCACTCCCATGTCCGTCTGTGTATGCAACGCACGGACAAAGGCCTCCGCGTCCAGCAGCAGGCCTGTTGGCGGAGGCGCGGGGGGCAGTATTACGGCACAATTTTTGGTGCACTCAGGATTTGAACACCGGTACATGCTTCAGAAGTAATGCAGAAGTATACATTTATGAGCCTGTGCTTGAAACAGGGTACAATAAGTACACACCATACGTAATAGTTCCGAAGTACTTCAAGAAGTATACTTGAAGTAAATGGCTCCACTCCCATGCCATACACTTTTGAAGTACATGGATACTTTGAAAAGTACATTTTGCCCACAGCTGAGCACGCAGGCAGGGCGCACCCAATCTGTAACATATGCATGTACAGATGTGCTGTAAACATTTTTAAATATGCGCCTGAAAAATATACACCCCTACCTACTACCAGTAGGTACTACTGTAGGACCACATACTTCAAGAAGTACTTCAACAGCCATAGTGTTGCTGTTTACTGAGTTATCACCAACTATTAGTGTACATGTACACAGTACTTCGAAGTGTTACAGCAGCATGCGTGAAGTACGTGTTTGTACTACCAGCACTATATTCAAACATGCGCCTGCGCACCTTGCTCAGAGGGCGTCCCCTGGCTCCCGCCGTACCCCCAATACTCCGCCAGCAAAAAAATAAACGTCACATACATGTGAAGTAGTAACTTGTGGTACGTGTACGCACACATGTACCATACGCACACATGACATGCCAGGTGTGTAGGCATGTACTAGTGGTAGTCATAGTAACTATAAGTACACGTGTGCACATATGATATGTACTGCGTTGTGTATCCAAAAGTGTATCCCCTGGCTCCTGCCGTACCCCCTGTACTCCGCCATCAACAAGACCTACAAATATGTACTTTTGAGGTATATATGGATATGTGTCCCGTAGCATTTGTGTCCCGTAGCATACTGATAGCATACTGGTGGAACATGCACATGTAGTCTATACACACGTGATGTACATGCATGCGGATAATATACTTGTCAGTAAGGTATAGATTAAAAGTGCACCTTGCTCAGTGGGCGTCCCCTGGCTCCTGCCGTACCCCCCATATTCTTGCGGCACACGTACACATTCATGTACATATGTGTGTCCATGACATTCCAGGTGTGCATGTATACGTACTACCACATGGTAGTAACTACTAAGAAGTACAAGTATACATGTGAACATGTTGCTTCTACACTTAGAAATGCGCCCGCGCACCTTGCTCAGTGGGCGTCCCCTGGCTCCTGCCGTACCCCCGGTACTCCGCCATCAAAAAGTTGCAGCCCAGGCGGCCGTACATCTCCCGCACATTCATAAGCCTGCTCAGCAGTGGAAGGCGCATGAGAGCCGCACACATACTGTGTGACATATGTATATACACACAATTAATACACTTCTAGGTAAGGTGACGAATGTACATGCAGGCGGCCGTACCTCTCCCGCACATTCATAAGCCTGCTCAGCAGTGGAGGGCGCACGAGAGCCGCACGCACACATGATGTACATGCATGCAGATAATACTTCAGAATATGTAAGTGTATTTTTAAGTAAGGTAACATACATACATCCAGCGGCCGTACATCCCCGCACATTAATAAGCCTGCTCAGCAGTGGAGGGCGCACAAGAGCCGCACGCACACATGATGTACATACAGGCAGTCAGCAGCAGTACCAACTTCAACGGTGTCAACTTCCACAGTGTCAACTGCAACAGCGACAGGAGTGGCAAAGCAGCACCGCACCTGTAGCCAATGTTCCCCGCGTTGCCGTGAAAGTACAAAATGGTGGGACGCTGCCGCCGCCGCCGCGCCTTCACCAGTGACAACTTCAACAATACCAACTTCAACAGTAACAACTTCAAGAGTGTCAACTGCAACAACGACAGGAGTGTCAACAGACAGCATATCTACTTCTGAGTACTTAAAATTTGGCAGAGCAGCACCCACCTGTGGCCAATGTTTCCCGCGTTGCTGTGGAGGTACAAAATGGTGGGACGCTGCCGCCGCGCCTTCACCAGTGACAACTTCAGCAATATCAACTTCAACAGTACCAACTTCAAGAGCATCAACTGCAACAGCGACAGAAGCGTCAGCGGCACAGCACAACTACTTCAAACTCGGCACCGCACCTGTAGCCAATGTTCCCCGCGTTGCCGTGGAAGTACAGAATGGTGGGCGCCGCCGCCGCCGCCGCCGCCGCCGCCGCGCCCTGCTGCTTCACCAGCCAGCCATGCACCTTAATGCCATCCGCCGCGGTGACAAAAATGTCCTCGTAGGGCAGCCCCACTTCTGCGGGGTTCCGGTAGCCTGCGCGTGGGAGTGCACACGCGTGTACCCAGAAGCGTGGGAACAGCACCATACACTTGGTGATTAAAGAAATAATAATGTTTGAACTTAGCATAAAGAAAATTGAAGTCCAGTCACGACGCAAGTAAAAACCGGTAGCCTGCGCGCACAGAGTGCATGCGCGCACCCGGAAGCAGCATGGGAGCAGCACGGGGAGCCGCGAATGAGGGTAGAGCTGACAGCAAATGTGGTGAAAGAAACCTAAAAGGCTGCTAAGCCCAGATACTGCCGTGGCTGGGATAAAAAGCCAGGCCGAAGCCTGTGGGGTGATTTGTCCACCTGGTGAAGAGCACCGGACAGCCCCCACACCTACACGCGCCAGTCAGTGTCCTTGAGGGCTAGGGATGATTCAGAGTACAACTAACAACAGGGCTTACTTGTAGTAGTGTATACTTCGGAAGCATACTATGCGGCTCACAGTCTCCGGCCGCGGTTTTTAAGCCGTTTTGGACATGGGCGTGAACGCTATGTCCGTCTCCGACCAGTAGCAGCTCCGGACAGCGGCAGCGGCGAGTGTATCACCGATAAGCAAAGCTGTATGGCAGATCTTCACCAATCAGGTGAAAGAACCGCACGTCACAACTCCAAAGGGTGCTGGGGTGAGGGCCAGCAGGGTGGAAGCAAGCGTTTTCCGGCGTGCAGCTATAGTCTTACGCTGCTGCGCGAGTTGAGCGTGGCGCTGCTGCAGGCGGCAGCCCTACCCACCCTACTACAGCCTAACAATCAGACTTCAGCTGGAGGCGCCGCCGTGCAGGCGCTGCTGGCTTCTTCGTGGTCAAAACGTGCCACAGAGCCCTTCAAAAGGGCGAATGCGCAGCTGCTCCCACTTTTGGGGCGCCTTCATCTGTACGGCGCAAGAGATGAACAGCGTCAGTAACAGCAACTACTCAGCACACACCACCACGCCGCGGCACACGCGCCTGCTGTGCGTGTAGTGTGTGGGTAGCGCTTTCCAATGCACCCGCCCGCCCCCGCTCTGGTGCCCTGTGGTGGCACGCGTGGTGAGTTGCTCAGCAATCGCGGTCGAAAACTGTGAGCCGAGAAATAGTTTATGATGGGTACATGTGCACTACACTAAACATGGAATATACATGGAATAGTCTGTATACCACCATACTTAGGGTAGCGAATGCCCATGTAGGGCAGCACCCCACCTAGTGTACATGTACTACAGTACGCACATGGAGTACGCTTCAAACCCAGACTTCGAGTGGTAAATGTGAAAGAAACCTAAAAGGCTGTGAAGCCCAGATACTGCCGTGGCTGGGGCCAAATGCCAGGCCGAAGCCTGTGGGGTGATTTGTCACCTTATACACTTGCTGTGGCTGGGGCAAACATGCCACTGTGCTTGCAAAACAAGGCTACTGCTGAGAAAACGCGGACACGCCCTTTCGCTCTCCTCCCCAACAAAAAGGACGCGGGACCCGTATATGGTGATCTGCGGCTGGGCGTGCACATCCACGGCGCTCCGCCTGCGGGGTGATTTGTCATGTCCACGTAGGGAAACCCCACTTCCAGCACGGTTACGATGGCCTGCACCCAGGGGTGCACACGTGTGCTGTACAGTGCAGCAGGGCATATGGCATTGCGCTTTGCCGATCACGGGAGGTAATTTTGGTTGGTAGAACCCATGGTGAAAAAATGACATGAACAAGGGGCAAGCACCGCCTACAATAGTGCCTAATTTAGCCCCCCCTCCCCTCCCGTTTCAACTGAAGTTGAAGTTCCAACCTGGGAGGCTATAACTCCACAGCTCCAAATTGCTTTTGTACCCAACAGGCTGAGGATGTACGGAGTGAGGCGCGGTCCACCCGCCTGACAACATCAAGGACTTGAACTTGGTGGGCTAGCCTCCATATCAGACTCCAACTCCACTTATTATAACTGCAGCACTCATGCAGCACAGTTAGTGTCCACACACGGCAGCCCAACTTTCCGCGGTATTTCAGCAACCTGCGCACGGGCGTGCACACACGCGCACAGCAGCACAAGAGCGGCGCATCAGGGCAGACGCGCAGCTTGCCGCACGAACAGCGCCCGACGTCCTATTCTGCCAGAAGAAATCATGGCCCGTTTTCGGCATGCCAAAATAATATTACTTGTTGAAGTAGAAACAACAGTTTACAAGGGTGAGTCACACAAAAAAGGTGCCATAACTGAAAGTGTCGGCGTTGAGGGCGCGCATGATGATATGCATACATACGTCAGAAGTACTTCGGACTTGCTGCTGAGCACCGCTACATGTCCTGTGCTGTGCTGCCAAGTGTCGCTCGTCAACCTGCCCAGAGTGGCACGGCACTTTCGTGGGGGCAACCAGCACAGCTGCTGCAGTTGTTTTACTGCGCAGTGCGGCGCAGCCGCAGCCATCAGCCGCCGCTACTGCTTCCGCCACAGGAGACTAGTGGCGGCATCAAAGACCAACCCCGCACAAAAAAGATTTGGGTTTGCGACGGGCGCGTCACAAAAAAAACCGTGCACTCAGGATCCCTGCGGAGAGGGAACGTGCACCTAGGATGTGCTGCGGCTTGCTGCTGGCGGTGACGGCGAAACAGCTCCTGCACATCACCTCGAGCCCCGGGCGGCCCGACGCGCGCGTCGGAGGTGTTGGTGTCGGACGCTGTACGACAACCGGAACATCGCTTTTGCAAAGTTGGCGCCCCGGCGGCCCGTCTGCGGTGCTAGCACATGCACTTTGAAGGCGTCGACGGTGCTGCAGCCCCGCACCCACTCTCGGCATGCTGCCGACGCTGCTGGTAAAGTGTGACCGCGCGTGTGCGAGGGGATGCAATTGACGGGAGTTGACCGCCCACCTGAGGGATTGGAATCAGGGTGTCTGCTCCCGCTGGGCAGGTTCGGGAAGTACAGCATGTTGTCCTGGTACACATAGAGCCCCAGCGCCAGCGCCGCCAGCAGCAGCGCGCTCACGACCGCGAAGCCCCCCAGCCACTGCAGTCCCTGCTGCATTCTCGCCCCCCCTGTCTCCCGTCCTGGTGTTGCTCCCGCAATGAGTTAGAACGGCATTATCGGAGCAGCCCAGCCCGGCTGGCTTCCTCCTTTTCCCCGCGCTGATCTCCTGTGGCGGCGGTGGCAGTGGAGGGGGCCCGGCGCCCTGCTGACGGCGTCAGTCTTGCCTGTCACAGCATGGCGGAGCACCTCAGTGTTCAAGAGCTGAAACCTGGTGCGCGAGGGCGCAAATTTGCGCAGAGGGCGCCCAAGGGCGCAAAGGGCGCCAAGCACAAAGCAGCTGCACGCACGCTGCAGCTGCTGCACAGCTGCTGCGCGTGCCACCACAATATGCATGGCATTACAGTGAACACTGCTCAGCACAAGTGTAGGGATGCACTGCCACCATTGATAGAGGTGTGCACATGGGCGACACGCAGGTAACCAAGTACGGCGTACTACGTAGTACCCATGCCCAACTGCTGGACGTGGTGCACGGCCGTCTCGACCGAAACTGCGTACTGTGCACATGGTGTGTAAAGCAGATGTGTACCAGCACCCTTTCATCTGACACCATATAACAGCTGCTGAGCTGCCGCACTGTGGGCAGCATCCGCGCATCGCAGGTCAACAGCAACTGGCAAACATGCGGATCATGCCGCCGGTGTGCACCGACTCGGAGACACAAAGTGCGACTGACGCTCTGGCATGCCAACAACTCGAATGACGCACGTATGTCACCACACACTAGAACAGGCAACCGACACGAGGCAAACAGCACCATGGCAGCAAAACAGGCCGGGCAAGCGCCAGCTTGATGTTGTTGAACACACGTTCGCCAGCCGTGTCACCCAGTGGTACAGTATTTATGCGGGTACTGTAGTCATGTCCATGTGTGACTACATATATATGTGCATGCGCGCGCGCGCTTCAAGCAAAGTTTGGTGGGCCAACACTGTGTGCACATATACACGTGTGTGCTGTGTGTGTGCCCGCCTGGATCACAACAATGCAGTCTCAATAGGCGGGTCAACAGCAGTGATGGGCGTGTGCACATGCATGCATCTATACACGTGCACACGACAGGCTGCCACGCCAACGGCTGCTACCGCACGTGTTCAAACCACATCAATACCTCACACCGCCGTGCAGGCAGCATGGGGGGTCAAGCCCAGCCTCGAAGCATGCAGGCAGCCGCCCACTCTCAAACTCGAGCATACCGTCATTGAAGTGGTGCGCAGCGTGCGCACGCGAGCGGGCACAGCACAACGCAGCTGCACGCCGTCCAGGTTGAGCACCTTCAGGCGGGGCGGCAGCATGCCTATGGACAGCCGTGACACGTTGGCAGCGCCACGGCACCGGCCTTCCAGAGTTGGCCAGCACGTCAGCTCCAGGAGGCCGGCGGGCAGCGCAGGCATGCGGCAGCCCTCGCACACCTCGTACGAGTATACTTGCTCAGCAGCAGCACCTCCAGCCCGTCCGGCAGCTCCAGGTCCATCCCAAAGTCCCAGCCGTCCAGCCACAGGCGGCGCAGGGAGCGCGGCAGTGGCGGCACCGGGTTGCAAAAGTCTCCAAGCTCCAGCGTCAGCAGGCCCTCAGGAAGGGATGGCGCGGGGGGCCACCGCAGCACTGCATGTGCATGTGCCGCAGCGAGGGCGGCAGGGGCGGCAGGGGCACCGCGTAGCCCGGAAGCTCGTCCTCCAGCTGCAGTACATGTGACGTCAGGAGCCGCCGTGAGTGGCGGTGCAATGACACAGCGTCTCCGGCAGCGGCCCAAAGCGCAGGTTGTCGCCCCACTCGTCCACTAGGTCGAGTGCCAGCAGGCCGGGTGGTAGCACCCCAAGGTCGATGGCTCTCTCGAGTTTCACAAAATAAGTGCTTCTCAGACTGCTGCCTACTGCACCTACTATTACCTGACTGGCTGTAGTGCTCGTGACGCTTGTAGTGCTGGTAGTAGTTGTTGCCCCACCGTGGTGGTGTTGAGGGAT
>JAULBY010033027.1:0-15211 GCA_032358315.1 Ophiocytium majus
AACTTTTACACGGAGCTTCTTCTATCCACCATTGGGCCCGTGGTCTTTGTGGCCCTGCTCTTCACACCACGGCTGCTGCTGCGCAGCGTGCGAGTGCCCGCCGGACGCTTGGGGACGGCCCTGCGGCATGCCGCCAGCAAGGACACCTACGTGCTGCTGCTCATAGCGTTCGTGCTCTTTTCGGGGGTGTCGAGCACCGTTCTTCAGACCTTTGGCTGCGAAGAGTTCAGTGGCGGCGGGCGCTACCTGCGCGCCGACTACACGATTGACTGCGACTCAGCGGCGCACCGCGGGTACATGGTGAGTGGGCGCCGTGTAGCCTAGGCATGGCTGTGGCAAGAAGCGTAGTGACACAGCATATATAGTGGTGGGTCACGGCGTATAGTGTATTTATACGTTATGCCATAGGTACTACTACTGTAGTACAAAATACAGCGTAGTGACTGCGACCCGGCGGCGCACCGCGGGTACATGGTGCGTGGCCGGGTTGAAATATGAAAAAGAAAAGAAACAAAAAAATATCAGCAATAATAATAATAAGGCGGCGCACCGCGGGTACATGGTGCGTGGCCAGGTTGGGACAAGAAAAAGAAAAATTACAGTAAAAGAAATAAAAAGCCCCACCCAGCTGCGGACTGCGCGTTCAAAGAGGCGGCGTGAGCGTGCTGTCGCCGCCGTGCAGATGGCGCTGCACAGGGGGTAAATGGTGAGTGACGGGGTTGGCGCCTTTTCAGCCGTAGGACCGCATACATGTATGTTAGTATAGTACTACGTAGTATGTAGTACATGAGTATTCGCAAAGAAGGCGTGAGTGTGCTGTCGCCGCGCTGTGCAGTTGGCGCCGCACATGGGATAAATGGTGAGTGCGGGGGTTACAGTGTGGTGGGGACTGGCCACTCGTTGCCTGGGCACGGCTGTGTTGGAAGCGTGATGACACAGTATATACACAGACAAGTCCTCTAAAGTGGGCCGTCCTCTAAAGTGGGCCACCAACTGGAACGAGGCATACTCGGTGCACGGCGTGAGTTTTGGCGCTCACGCGTGCTGTACGGCAGCACACACACACAAGCTACCTGCCAGCAACAGGGACCGCCAGCGCCGGCGGCCTGCAGCAGGCAGTACTACTTCTGAAGTATATTGAAGTAGTCTCGCCGGCGGCGCACCGGCGGTACATGGCGCGTGAGCGGGGTCACCGCGTTGGGGACCTGGGCACTTGTAGCCTAGGCATGGCTGTGGCAAGTAGCACAATGACAGAAACTTGACTGGGCAAAGTAGTAGCGTTGGCGGCGCACCGGGGGTACATGGTGAGTGCGGGGGCTACAGTGGTGGGGGCTGGGCGCCTCTAGGCACGGCTGCCTCTAGGCATGGCGGTCGTGAGCGGCGTCACGGCGCAGTGTCGACTGGGCAAAGTGGTCGGGCCACACGCTACCAACTAAGGATACTGGTACACCGGCGGTTGCCAGCGGTAGTCTTATTTATTCGCACTTGTGGGAGTGCAAGAGCCCATGGCATGTATGCCAGCACCCCCAGTAGTGGCCATGGCAAATGCATGGCAGTGTATGTGTACGAACACAAAAAGGGCTAGCGGGCGCCTGCAGGCTACCAAGGGCTCGACCTGCCAGGGCAGGTCGTCCGCCAGGGCGCCAGCTGTGGTACTGGAGGCAGAGGGGTGCACATCATGCGAAAGAAACCAAAAAGTTGACTGAGCCCAGGTACTCCCGTGGCTGGGGCAGAAAGCCAGGCCGAAGCCTGTGTGGTGATCTATCCACTTGGTCAGAACCGTACGTGTTGGTTGGAGGAAGGATGGTGACGACAGCACTGGCAGGGCGGTGGCATCGCTCTGGTAGCATCAATTATGTCCCTCTGAGACCAAATATTCAAGCACAGGCACATGCCCTCGATTGTGCTGCATTGGGCCACCGCAAAAAGGAAAAGGGAATGTGGTTGCATGGCGCACGCCAGTGCCACTGTGTGTCCACCATTTGCTGGCACGAGTCATTCGTCAAGGGGCAGCAATCACCTCCGCAGCAGGAGCCTTGACCTGGGACTATGGTACAGAAGTATTATGAATACTACGAAGTATAAGTACTAGTACTTCAGAAGTATAATACTGTATCCTTGAATTGCTTCGTTGTATACTTCAAGTACTGTAACAGTACACCTCCAAGTATGCTGAAGTAGGCAATAAAAGTAAGAATCGCACCAAACACCTGTGCTCACCTAGTCCTCAGACTGCGTCACTCCCACATGTGTTTTTGATGATTTTTCAACTTGAAGTGTTTGACTTGATACTACCCTGTATAAAACTGTAGAACGAAGTAGTAAGACCGTTAGATTCCATCTCGCGTCGTCCGGCTGAGCAGTTTTTGCACACACGACCTGCGCACGGGCAGCAGCTTTACTTGGTGTGGGGCAGAGGTGCTGCTGCATGCGCACACAGGCTGGGTGAGACAGCTTTGCTGGGCAGGAGACATTAGGGCGGTTTGAGGGTGCCTGTGTTGTCTGTCTGTTCGCTGCGCCCTCAGCCGTGGGCGAAAATGTTCCATGCATGTAAATGCGCGTCAATATTTCCATGTGTACCGGTACTTTGAAGTGTTCATCGTGATGATGTACTTCGAAATAATTAGCTATCTCTGTCTCAGGCTGGCCTCTCAATTGTACCTGCCAATACTTGACGGGCGGATGGGGGCTGCTTGGTTGTTACCACTAGGATAACTACCTCGCCGCCCTTGGCCTGGCGTTGCTTGCCTCGGCCATGTTTGCAGCCGGGCTTGGCAACTTTTAACGCCCTTGCTCATGCCGTCGAGTGCAGCACTGACATAGATTTTTTTTCTGGGTTTCACCATCATGCAATCTTGTTGAGCGTTGACATAGACTATTTTTTCTCTGCCATTGCTTTCACCCTGTAATCGGCAGTCGAGGCAGCTGCTGGCAGACCTTGATGTGGCCACGGCGGCGACGGCCCTCACGGACGCGGTCGCCAAGCGCGTCAGCGCCATGCTGGCGGCAGCGGCAGCTGCTGCAAATGGAACTTCAACTTCCACTTCAACTTCAACTTCAAATTCGACTAAAACTTCAATAACTGCAACCTCAAGCGCAGCCACCAAGCAGGACGGTGATCCACCAGCGCAGCGGCGGAAGCGCGGGGCCGCCAACGGCCGGCTGGGACCAGCACCTTGAAGACAAAGGCAGGTGTCTGACTGTATTCATAATAGGTGTCTGACTGTGCTCATTATGTCATACTTGGGGGTTGTGCCGATTGGGTCACTTATACGCTGTTCGGGAGCATTACGCGGTGTCGACAGCCAAGTGGCACAGTGCTCTTTTGCCCAACCATAACAGTTGGGGGGCAATGCCGGTGGGGTACGTGACATGACTGTTTGGGAATGCAGGCATGCAACTTTATTTGTTCTTGCGCTGGCGGTAGCTTACGGCCGCTGCTCAGCATTTTCTTTAGCGCCGCACATTTTACTTGTATTTCACCGTCACGTGGCGCCATGCAGATCGTGCTTTTGGCCTGAGGCCGCTGCGCCGTGGACAAGTGATCGGTGACACGCCTAGCTCTGCATGTGATGTGCAAACCTGTGTCTTAATAATATGCTACCTGTGGAGGTACACTCTACGGTGTAACATACCTCAATCATTATGATACCTATCACATGTGTACAGGGTACATGTGCTGAAGCATTGTCACAAACATGCACATGCTGCCTAACTGCATGCAAGCCCATGTAGTAATTCAAGCCTTGAGTCAGGTGCCAAAGCAATGCCACCATTGCCGTTCCCCTTTTGGCTGCTCGCTACTGCACCATTCTGAGGTTCCAGTACCAGAGTGGGACTACCAACCAGGTATAAAAATGTGAGAACCCAGCTACCACGCCCTGGGAATCATGCCAGGTTTCCACACGTGCGCTGATCCCGAGCCCAGGAGCTCCTCACGGGGCACTTTGTTATCCCCTGCGAGCGAGCCTGTTTGGTCGCAGCTCATGCTGATCCGAGCCTCCCAGTGGGACGCTTTGTAAAAATACCCGTGCCCAACTAATACCTTGCAGAGGTACATGTGCACAACAGCGTGCGCTGTGGGTGCCCCTGCCATGGCTGGGCGCGGTACGCTGCTGGTGCATGGCACATGCGGCACACGCCCCAGTTACATTTTTTATGCACGCGCCACACGCAGAGGCAAGGCTTGGCGCAGGTGCGGATACACTTGGGCAGTTTTGGCACACCCACCCGCAAACAGAGTGCATAATTACGCTCCCACACAGCACCCCTGCTCAGTGTGAGCACAGCACCCCCGGGCCATGTTGGGTGCCATCAGCAGTGCAGCGCTCGTTGAGCCTCAGGTCTGCACTATAAAAATTGGGTGCCGGTGATATGCCAGCACCAATTGCGCACGAAATTCGTGACCACTACACAGGTCATGTGTGTGTGCGTGTGCATATCAGCCCCCACAGAAGCCTACATGCTTGCACGCCCATGTGCGCCTAAAACACCACAACCCCTAGCTCACAGAGGCGCGCTGTCTCCGAGTCGACTGCTGCTATATTGTACCGCACAGCGTGCTGTTGATACTGCGCATGAGCATCAAATTGGCGCCCATGCTTTCAAATTGGCGTGCACATGCAGCGTTTACGCAATTGATATCATACATATCTGGTGAACGCCGCAGCGGCTGCTGCAGCACAAGCACATGCACCCCTCACAGGTGCTTTACCGGCTGCATCAATAAATAACTATGGTTCTCCGTGCCAGTGGCATCAGCCCTTCGTGCTGAGCACTGCATGCGTGGCAACGGCTGCCGCAGCATTGTGATAGCTGGGCACCCAGCATGGCACATGTGCACACCGCACAACACATGCATTTGTGGCAAGTGCACGCACATAAGGCCTTGTACTATATTATACGGCAGCATCTACTACTACTACGCAGTGCGTACGAAATTGCCAATAGGCTAAGCGGCGTGCCTCGCGGACGTGTGTTGGCGTGCATGTTGTGCACGTGACCGCAGGAACGCGCTCAGCCTACTAGTAGCATCCCACCCTGTTGTGTGCAAATAATTGCGATGTGTTGCAATGCCCGCATTTGTGCGGGCGCTGTCACCTACCACTCACTACGGTGCCCGGCATTGAAGGCCTGGGCACCGAAATCACTGACAGCCGTCTCTTGCGTGCAAGCTGGCACAGCAGTGCTGACCCTGCTCCTGCCTACTACAAAAAATAGTAGGCCGTCGGCAGTGTAGGTGGCACTGCCCTGCCACTTGCACCATGAGTGTACATGTCACTGTGGCACACACGGCGGGCCCATAAAATACAGCGGCGAAAGGTGGCTGCTCTTTCAACACAAAAATGCCAGCCCGGCCTCGCACCCAATCCTTGGAATGCGGGAAAAAAATATAGCATCGTCTGCTCAAAACAGCCGGGTTCAATGCCACCCCCTTCCCATTGCTAACTCCTTTTGCCCCACTGGCAGCACGGTTGCCACTGGCAGCTCGTTCAATGCCAGCCAGTGCCACCTATTGCTAACCCTGTTTGCCCCATCACCGCCGCCAGCTCCATGTCCGGGAAAAAAATGCAGGGCGGCGCGCGGGGGGTGCTGTCTCTACAGTTGCCGTGTCTTGCGGCACGCAATCTCTCTCTCTCTCTCTGCTGCGCTTTTCAGTGTTCAAACCCACGCAGTAGCCGAGCTGCACGGGTCGGCCGCGGACGCGGGCGTGGCCATGATGGTCCAGTCGTTCATGAAGCACTGCAGCAGGCCACTGGCAGGGCTACTGGCAGGGCAGTACCGGCTGTCACTGGCAGGGTAGTATTGGGTGCCAGTGGCACCACTGGCAGCCAGTATGGCACCACTGGCAGCACCACTGGCAGCCAGTATGGCACCACTGGCAGGGCCACACTGGCTGCCAGTGCTGTCACTGGCAGGGTAGTACAGGCTGCCAGTGGTGCCACTGGCAGGGCAGTACGGGTTGCCAGTGGCGAAGGCGCCTGAGACGCCGCCCTCAGGGAAGGACGCCACGTCGTGAGGAGACACCAGGGGGGACCAGGCGCACTGCCGGACGGGGGGCGGGGCCGCCCCCCAGCCGGCGGGCGCCAGTGGCTCGGGCCAAGCGCACGGCCAGCCTGCG
The DNA here is from genome assembly GCA_032358315.1 of Ophiocytium majus. Lineage (NCBI taxonomy): Eukaryota > Xanthophyceae > Mischococcales > Ophiocytiaceae > Ophiocytium > Ophiocytium majus. Next base: position 6,122 of record JAULBY010033027.1, read on the forward strand.
GGCGGCAGTGACTCGGGCCAGGCGCACTGCCAGCCTGGGGGAAGGGCCGCCGCCCAGCCGGCGAGCGCCAGTGACTCCGGCTTGATCTGCCAGTGGCTGCCAGTGGCAGCACTCTCCCCGCCCGTGGGTGCCGCACCGCCTCCATGGGGGGCGGCACGCGCGCCGCCCGACGCCGCCTGCGGCGCTGGGGCCGCAGGTTCGCAGCTCAGGTAGCCGCGGCTGCCATCGTTGGCGGCGGTGCTGAGCAGGGCGTTCTTGTTGCTGCCAGTGCCTGTGGGCGCCGTGCTCCGTGCCTGGACGCCGCCGGTGCTGGTGAGGGCTGACAGTGTGTGCTGACATGTGTGGGCGCTGCCGCCCCCAGCCTCGTCCATGTCTGAGTCCGAGATGGTGCTCGCCGGCAGCAGCAGCTCCTGTGTGTGGGATTTATACAGAGGACAGTGCACAGGGTGTAATAATTATAACTACTATAGCTAAATGGTGGGATGCGCGCATTATGGTATGTATACTTAGATGTAATACTACGTCCTATCTCAATAATTATATCTTTGAAGTGCCTATATCCAAAATAGGTGGTAGGAACTCAGTGTTACTTCTACAATTATTATTATTATACTCAAAATCATGACATGTATGCCGTAAGTGAGTTTGTATATTTACCATTTGCCCTGTTGAGTTCAGCATTCGAGACAGGGTTGTGCAATGGCATGAACCGTTGTGACAGCTGGTGGTTGTTAGGTGCCCCTACGCACAGCGTCGCCTGGAGAGACTTGGTGGATCGAACCATCATTGTGCATTATTCATGATATCATACTGTACTTCGATACAGTTGCTTCCAAAAAACATACTGAAGTATTAATCTAATAAAGAGGACATCGCTAACTTGGAGGCTGGTATCCACTTGCCAAGCACAAGCATTATGGTACATCAGCTTTAAAAAAATTGTGAAGTGTGCGCTGAAGTTACTGTTACAGTACCAAGGTCCCAGAAAACAATGTGCGGAACATGCTGGCTAAATACCAAGTACAATTTACCACTGAGTCTCGTGGAACCAACCTCTGTCGAGGTGCTTTTGTGTCAGCACAAGTCAATCGGTTACTGAGTTCAAAGTTCAAGGCGCGCGTACCTGCAACAACCGTAATAACTATTATTCAACGTTAAATTTACACCGCACTTAATTCTTTTCTTGTCCACCACAGCTGCATTTTCGCACCCTAAGCGGCTGCTAATATGTTATTATTAGTAGGTGCTTGGAAAATTTTGCTAATTTTAGTAGAAGCTTGGAAAACGTTGTGGCCCGTGATGCTTGTGCGCCACAGTACAGCAGCGACGTGACTATAAGTAGATGATAATAAATCAAATGCTACGTAGTATAAAATTGAATACCATATTTCAAGTACTACGTAGTATCAATAAAGGTGCAGCATGATGCTGTTATTCAGCATGAACAATCATGTAACCTTCAAGCCCGGAGCCGACTGTACACCAGCAAAGCACAACTTGAAGTAGGGCCTTAGATACCACTTTTATAGTCCAAGTAGTCTAAGAACTAAGCTACTTGAGAACAATGCCTTGTTGGCACCAAATACGCTACTACCTTCAAGTAGTAGCAGTCCGACTGAGTCAAATCAAGTGCGGTAGTTTTAAGCTTCTGGAACTCTCAGAAGGCTTGTGGCCTACCTCAGGCTGGCTGGCCATGCCCTGGGCAGCCTTAGGTGCCGCTGGCTGCGCCTTGCCCTTGCTATTCCTCTGCCGCGGCGGTGTGGCCAACCCCACCGGCGGCTTGGAGGAGGTCGTCCGCCGGGGGGGGGCTGCCAGTGGCTTCTTCGGGGCTGCCAGTGGCTTCTTCGTCTTCCGGACAGCAGGTGCCTTCTTCGTCTGTTGCAACTTGTCGGACGCCCCCCTGCTGACGCCGGCAGTTGACACCGCGTCCTCAGGCTGCCCCCTGGGTGCCTGGGGCAGCGCAAGGAGCGATACAACACAGAGCGCGCACATGATGCACACATGAAACATGAGACAGGGGTGTGATGCACTCACTGCTGGCGCGCCCACCAGTGATTGTTTTTAGAGCACTGCCAGGCATTAGGACCCAAGCCCTCAGTTTATCCCATGGGTGCACGCATTACATGCTCGTCTTGTTTATATAAATTAAATGTGCGGGCCCTTTTTTTGCGCCTGTACGCCCTTGTAAATGTAGTGTGATGATTTTGATAATACTACTACATAAGTTGGTGTTGTGGTGCAATGTTCAATTTCGCTGCTGCCATGCAATATTGTTCACATCACATGACATGAGATGCGAGCGGTGTCAATGACATGCTGTGGTGCACTCACTTATTGACTCACTGACACGCTGCCGGTCTGGTGCTTGGCTACTAAATTAAATAGTTTCGTTCGCCAGTGCCACTTAAGCAGCAAGTCCCTGATGTCAGCTGGTCTGTGACTATGAATGTTAAATGGTTGTGGCGCGGTGCAGCCATACCATATGAGTCATAATCAGATGCAAAAAAAACCTGTCTGGTGAAGTGGGCAGCGGCCATCATGATCAACAGTACGTGCTGCAACGCCTCAGCTACAGTAACTGCGACTGCAGGCTGAGGCAACAATATAATAATGAATAATTCCGGTCGCTCCGAGTTGAATTTGGCTTAATACGAAACAAAATCGCCATGTAGTGGAGACTGCGTCGCAATGCCATGTGGTCCAACAGGTCTATCTGGAGAGAAAGAGCACAATGATTATGATATGCCTATTCAACTGTATGGTAATTTATAGAATAACTGCACCTGAAATAGGATTTATAAAAGAAGTATGTTACAGTGGTACTATATACAACAGGAATCCCAGAACCTGCAGTAGACTTTTCGTTGCAGTTCCTGATAATTCGAAGTGTAAACGAAATATTGTACCATATGCACCTGAAGCCGGGAGACAAATATTACTACTGGTACTTCGAAATATGTGCTCTGCAATTTGAGTACCTGTGATGATCATTATCCATACTCATACATAGTATATTGGTGTAGGTTAACAATTGCAAATACATGGTCGTGCCAGGTCTGGAATAATAATGTAACATAATATCCATAAAATACAGAGCAAGCTTAATGATGCACGGTCAGACTGCCAGCATGGCTGGTACACCAACATCACTGACGACATCATGGTGTATGGCTCATTAATTAATAAGAGTAACACGTGTATTTATCGGTCCGACGGTACATGATATACAAATTTGTTTGGAACATGTTACTGCTTCTACAACTAATACTTCAGAAGTACCTGAGTACTACTGTAGTAATAGTACAGTGCACTCACAAGTTAGTGCGGGGTGGTGTCGACCACATAAGGCTCACCCCCCGCACTAAAGCGAGGCCTGCACTAAATCACTAGTGATTGTGCTTCAGTATATCACCAGGTTGATGTGGCAACCATGGCCAGCAACAAACCTCCGGACCCCGCACTTAACCGTATACCACAAACTAGATCAGAGTTCACTAACATTTAATCGCGAGTGCACCGTACTGTGGTACCAGTACAGTACATGTAATACAGCACTACTTGGATGGATACTTTTTTCTACTGAATTAAATGGTACTTGCGGTAAGTGCTTGAAGCACGTAAGCATGTAGTCAAACACTAAGGTAGTGCACTCAATACTGTCACAGTTACTGTACTAATACTACTGTAGTATTAGTGGTGGTACTTGGAGTGTGGACCCAATGGCATATGACATCACTTACATCGACTGATTATTCTTGATAAGTACACGCTATCCTGCCGTATACATGGAGCAGCAAACGAAATTATCACTCCTTGCCACCCAGATGCAGGTGCTAAAGTAGATTGCAGATGTTATAAATCTCATGACTCACACGTCGTATGGGGCAACTTACAGGCACCGTTGACTTTCATGTACTACTTGCCAATGACCAGCCGCCATCGGTTGCATGAACATCGTGCAACTATCACTGGCAAGATGCTTTCATATTACCCCGATGATGTCACAACAGGGCAGCTTGCAGGCACCGCTGCAGTACTCGCCAAGCTGAGTATAATACCGTAGTAGACCACTGTACCGGTAGTTGAAAAGTACCAACGTGAGATCGGACCAGGTGCACACCTGTGTGGGCGCATTGCGGGCGCCGTGCCTGCCACTGAAGGCTGAGGGGCTGGGGTGCGGGTCATATCCTTTCGTCTTCAGCACTTCTTGAGATGTCCGAAGCTTCGCGAGCTCCGCCTCCAGCTTCCCAACCTCTTCATCGGCCTGCTGCAGCTGGCGCTGCGAGTGCAGCAGCTCCTGGCGTTGGGGTTGCACGAAAACGTGTATGGACGTTTTTATCTCGTCAAACATGCGCAATAAATTATAATTATGCTGGCCCAGACAGGGCCAGCCACCATGCATGAGCACCAGACATCACCCACACACGCCTGCGCCAAGCTGGTATTAACACTACTTTAACCCCAACATTAGCCATATACGCTGCATAATATACGCTCCGTATAGTATTACGACGTATATGGCTTGCTCGTATACTTCTGAAGTACGTGTTTGCGCAACCCTACCTGGCGCGTGTTGCACTGTGCAGGGCACTGCCGCATGCCACCTCCTGCAGGCTGGGACTCCTTGGACCGTTTGCTGATCGCCGCCTGCAGCTGCGCCTCTCCGGCGGCTCGCTGGGTGTCCAGCGCCTGCCGCAGCAGCTCCGACACCTCGGCGATGCCTTTGCTGTTCTTCGTGATCCGGCGGTAGGGCCAGCTGTCAATGCCGTACGTCTTGCGCCAGCGCTTCACCATCGTCTTGGACACGCCGATTTCCCTGGCAGCGTCCTGCTCTGGGAGGTGGAAGTACTGCGCCAGTCGCTTCAGGCTCATGTTTTTGGTTATGCCCTTAGGCCCCCTGCGGTAGAGAGCCGGGTCCGCCGGCGGGCTGGTGTTTCGAATAGCATTCTGCGCTGGTTTCTTTCCTGCACCGGCACCCACCATAGCGCGGCCCCGCTGCAGCAATAGCAACAGCGCGTTGACAACATATGCGGGTGCCACTGTCGTTAATGACTGAGTCAGAGTTAGTGATGTCATTGAGTAGCACCATGCAATCAGGCCGGCACTTTGAAAGCATAACCCAGAATATATCAAGCACAGCCTGTGGTGTTAGTAGCCTAAGGCTCAAAGTCGAAATTGTCAGTGACTGGTGCCGGCTGAGGCCTCTGCCACAGGAAGCAGTGCTGCTAGAGCTGCAGCAACGACAAGCTGCTAGTACGCACTGCCAGGTGCTGCATAATGTATCAAATCGCTATTGCAACAAGGGCCTGAGGCTCACAGCACACAACCATGTTGAACGTGGATGTACACAGTAGTTTAATAATATGCGTTGTATAATCATTATAGTTCCACAAAATGACACTATTTCTTCAGAAGTATAATAACGCACCCCCCATTTTATAAGGTGTCATTAATATCGCTTGGTTGCACAAGAAGCATAAAGTTTTGGTATGTAGTTCCTGTACCGGTATGACATCATATTAAAGTACTTCAAAGTACCGAAGTACTTATATACTTTGAGGTATACGTAATACTATGTGCACATGACAAGAAGTCCAAACAGTTCCCGGATCCCAACCGCCGCCAAGTTGAACCCTCCATGAATTGGCAAGTTGGTAAGCAGAATCCACCACCACCCCAAACACCGACACCGCCTTGCGCCTGGCCACTGGCTCCATCATGATGATCTGCTGTGGCAGCCGCGGCTGTAGTGCTGAGGCAACATCACACACTTTCGCCGCCGCTCGCACCACAAATGCTGAGCTGAGTCACCCAAACCCGCCGCCACACCAACGTGTGTCACCAAGCGAGCTCCGCCACCGCCAGTGCAGTGCCACCCACTCTCAGACTGACAGAATGACACTGGCAGGCCTGCCTCTCTGACCCAGCCTGCGTGCGCGTGCGGCCGCCGGCGCTGCCTCAGTGTCTACTGCTTCATAGCAAATCTTAGAGTCAGTGACGGCTGCTGCCAGCGCGCTCTGTCGCGTGGCACTGCAAAAATCACTCAGCGTTCAGCGTGATGACCCTTGTATGTACCAGAATACTTGCAATTCAGAAGTGTGTATGCACATTATACATGTGTGAATATACTGTTAGTACATCAGAGGTCAGAGGTCTGTACTTTGAAGTAGAAGTACATCTATCAACAAGTCAAAATAGTTCCCGACTCGCCGGACTTCTGGGCTAGGCCATGGGAATTTCCGAAACGGTCGACAGCTGCACATTGTGACGCCGCTCGGCCAGGGCGTGCATGGCATTGCCCATGGGCTGCCATCAAAGCAGAGCAGTTACTGTAGCTAAATACTTCTGAAGTACCGGTACTACTGAAAGTACGTATCCGTACGCCCCCCCCCCCAGGTCCTGGTGCTGCAGGTCAGACAGACTCTGTGCGATGAGTTCTAAAAAAAATTCCATCGTTGTGCAGCGCCGCGCGACCCACTGGCAACTTACAAATTCAAATTTAACTTAGATCAAGCAGTTGCTAACTTAAAGAACATCATGTGATTTGAGTGGTGGCCATTGTGCAACCGTACAACTACGTGACACTGTACATACACACATATATATGTGTACACTGTGTTTGACAGTTGATAAATACTTTGAACTCGGTAGTAGCGGTTAGCACCGTCTGCACTCGTGTCGGCTCCCCACCCCTCCGCCCGACATCATCATGAAGATTACACTGGCAAACTGAGCACGTTGTTCTGCATCGGCGCGCGAGGAAAAGAGGCGTGACCTTGCTCGACGGCTGCGCGTTCTGCACGATGCGAGTGCTGCTGCAGCCCATGCACACGCCTGCGGGCCTGGCCACCGTGATGGCGGCGGCGTACCGACGTCGCCGACGATGTCGTCGCGCTCGACTTTTAAATCACAGCAGCGTCCGAACGGACCGGGTGCTACCGGTACTTTGCAGGTGGCTGAGGTGGGGGGGGCTGGTATTATAATAATAATTCCAGCATTTGCGCCAAGTGGTGCCGCTGCAGCAGCTATGGTCGCTAAATTGGCTTGTGCTTGCCTCCCCCGCTTGCTGGCTGTCACAGTGGCGGCACTACGTCGACGCAGTTACGTTCTCCCAACCGCTGCAGGATTGACCTGCCTGCTGGTGACGCACCGCCCCGCCCGGCCACCGTTTGTACACCTTTATTTGACACTCACCGCACGCGCTGCGAGGGTGGACGAGTTCTGGGGGGCGCGATGTCGACGGTTGCTGCAGTGGTGATCGCCCGCGTCCTGAGGTGTGCCCCTGCTTTATTGCGGAGCCTCCGCTGGTCGGCAGGTGCGGAGCTTGAAGATCCAGGTACAGCTTGGCGCGGCAGTGGCAGAAGGCCAGCGGGTCTGCCAGCCCCCTGAGTGCCGTTCCACCTGTGCAGGCTGTGGCAGGGTGCTAGCGGTGGCGTGTTGGCCCAGGACCTCGTGTGCACGCCGGTGTGAGAGCACACACACCGAACCCTTCACGGCAGCAAAAAACGAGCTGCTGCGCTGTCAGACTGTCGCTGCAGCAACACTTTTTGTTACACCAAGTCTTTGCCTCCGTCGACAGTGCTCAGCAGACACGGGGCGTCTGGCTCATCGCCGGCAGGGCAGGATGGAAGGCTGGTCACACGAGCGCGCAGGCAAATGCAGTAAACACAGCAAAATCCAACCCAAAGCAGGAGCAGACTGTCTGACGTTCAGGCACCGTCCACCCAGCGCGCGCTCTGCCAGAGCGGAGGCAACAGACTGTTTTGAGATCTCGGAATGTTGCGCAAAGGAGTTCACGCTTTTCTGCTGTTGCTGCAGCCAGCACTTTGTTTACATACCGTTTCGTTTCCGCCCCCCCCCCGTGACACGGTGAAAGTCATGAGTGATCAGGACGTCTTGCCCCGGCGGCAGCCAGGTGGAGCGGATCCGCGGACAGGACAGGATTGGCGAAGCATGGGGGCATCCTATCGACACACCATGAGCCCTTTGCAGGCTTCGTTGGTTGAAAGGGCGCCGCGCGGAGGCGAGGTGGCGATTCTGAAGCAAACATTTGTTGCTTCGCCCCTGCAGGCTGCAAAAGCTGCCGTTGCTCCTGCATTGGAGAGCGCGGACAAGGCCCCATACCTTGGCTCTGGATTCATTGGCCGCCCACCAGCATCCACAGATTTGCTGCGGCAGTGCAGCAGCAGCACTACTTCGTCAAGTACTGAAGGAGCACGACAACATGATGGGCAGCAGAACAAAAACGAAGAACGCAGGAGGGGGGGATTCAGGTGCCACCAGAATCTCGCTCCGGCTTGGCGTCCTGAGCTTGGGGCACACCCCTGGCCGGATACGGAATCCGCCATGGCGCTCAGGCCAGCGCAGGCACAGTTGGTGGATCTGGAGGCCCCGGGCAGGTGAGGGAGGGCACGAACGGGAACATTTGCGGAGGAGCAAAAAACTCGTTTCCTTCTGCCCCAGGAGCACCTGCCTGCCGATGTGCGCAATTTCTTCCGGTGCGCCTTCAGGATCAGGGGGGGGATGAATCAATCATGATGCATCATCATCTCCATCCATTTTTATTTTTGAAAAAGCACACACAAACCCTGTGTGCGGCGCACTGCTGCTGCTGTGCGCGGCAGTGGCGTTCGTGCGAGGAGGCGGCTGAACACACAGGCCGGCAGCGGTCAGAAATGTATTACTGTACACTGCATAGTACCAGGTCCCCTGGGACATGGGCTTGCATGGTAACAGGTGTGATTACTGTAGTATACTACTAGTACTAGTACACATGGCTGCCAACATGCCACACTTTCTTTAGAGTACACAGTGCTGAGCATCGCCATCTTATTCGCTAGCATCAGCATGTCTGACCATGCTTTTTCCAATCACAGGCACACCATGTGCAAAGGGCTTTCCACGACCTAAGCAGAGGTAAAGAAAGTACTTCGTAGTAGTACTTCAGAAGTGCATAAAGTATTATCAACTGTATTAGCAATTTCTAATCCATAATACCTCGAGGTACATGTAGACACTGTACTTTTATTAAACTCCGCTTAGGGCGCGGAAAGCCCTTTGCACACGGTGCGCATGACCAGAAAAAGGGAT
>JAULBY010033038.1:0-15207 GCA_032358315.1 Ophiocytium majus
AACCTAATCGTGACCAGCTGCACGCTCCGTTCCAACAACGGTAAGACGCGGCGGCTGGTGGCACCAACTGCACACACGCACACTGAGAAGTAATCAGAGTGCGTTTCGCCTTTGTTAAACCCTTGCGCCCCTGCTGCACCTGGATAACTTCTGTAGTGCTCAGCGCTAGGCTACTACTTTGTGTGCTTTGCCGGCCACAACGCACACCGGTATGGTGCACCGTGCACTACCACGGTGACACGGTTCACCGTTCACCGGCAGACGCCAACTTGCGACATAGTGCTTCTGTTTTAGCGTACTGGTACAACCTTATTTATGAATACTTGTAGAACTATGAAAGTGTAGATGGTGGTGTTGCCTAGGACCAAGTGCCTATGCGAAACAATGTAGCGCACGCAGCTGTTCCACAACTGTAACATCGATGACACTTTGAGGCACGGTGCAAGGGCAACTGCAACGTGTTATGTTGTTGGGTGTTACCGCGGAACAGGTGGCGGAGGTGGCGCTATATACAACGAAGGTAACACCAACATCACCGACTCGGTGTTCATTCACAATACTGCAGGTGAGTTGACCTCGGTAAATGCCATGCCAGGCTCAAACGAAGTTCATGAAAAATTGGGTGGATGCACAAGCCACAGTGCTTAACCTGCCGAATGGCACTTACACATGCAGCGAGCCACCACCAGCACTTACTCGTAGAGTGCATTGACGCACGGTAATGGATGCATGAGATTCGGACGGGTTGCCACGGTGTACGCAACTCTTTAGTGCCACTCAGTGCCAGTCGTTGCTGCACATGCAGCGAGACTTGCAAGTTGCCTTGGCTCGTTGTGTTCGTGATCCAGGTTGTAATGATCAGTAAGCGACCGGAGTCTCCAGAGCAGTGCTGATCTCTGCTCCTGCTATAGCTATGGTAATATTGCACGTTATACATTTATTGCAGGTGGCTTGAGCCTCTTACCAGAAGGGTTTGCGTTGCTTGCATTGCCTTGTGCTACCTGCTTGGTGTCCCTGTGCAGCTGGGTCCGGAGGTGCCATTCATGCTGCCAGCAACAGCACCACGTATATCGAGCGGTCGCTCTTAACCGCCAACACCGCAGGCAAGTACACGCTGCGATCGCAAATCGCACTACCAGTGTGCTTTGTGTAAAGTGCGTGGTGCATGTATGCCTGGTAATTTTGGTGGGTCGGTACCCGAGGGGTGGCCACCATACCTGAGCAGCAGCAGCTGCCTGCACAAAGTGCTTTTGCAGCCAGGCACACACCACCACGCCACAGGCACCGCATACTAAGTCAATGTGTACAATTTAAGCACGTGATGTGCCGTTTGCGAAAGCGAGAATGCCATGTCACTGGTAGCCAGTTTGCTGTGAGCAAGCAACCTGAGTCACATCGGCTTGTGTCACGGTGCTGACGCAACTGAAGCTGCCATGGCACTCACAGGCTGTAGTCAAATGTGCACGGCACTGCCGCTGACAGCCACAGCTCCAGTAATGGTGCGCTAAACACCTTGAAGTTGTTGCCTGTTGCGTGCTGGTCAATTCCCTTCAGTCTCACAGGATGGAGGTGCCATTTACATTGCTGGCACTTCCGCAGGCGTCACAACACATTTTTCTGTGGCCTACACGACATTTCGTTTGAACAGTGCTGCTATTCATGGCGGTGCTCTCTATCTGGGGGAGGGGGTTACTGGCATCGCAAATCGTTGCATCTTTAGAGACAACAGCAGCACAAGCGGCGGCGCCATTTCCTCTGCTGTCATCGGCAGCGACTTCAGACTGGATTCTGACAGCTTTCAGGGAAATCACGCCACTATTGGTGCTGGAGGAGCCATACAGCATTATGGCCAGCAGGTGCCTTCAAGTTGGGAAGTGGCGACGATCGCCTTCAGATCGAACACGGCACATTGCTGCCATGCTGGCTTTGAGAGCCCTGGACCACATGTTGACTGCCAGGATGTTGATGTCGACTTTGGGGATGTGCGATGGTAAGTGGCACCGGTCACCGATGTATCCATATCTCCACTCTCACACCTACTTCGCAGTTGCTGCAGCATGGCTGTATTTGTTTTCCGTCTATGACATGCGAGCTCTCGTGTGCCAGTGAGTAAGTGCAGTGCAGCACACCATGAAGGCAGGAGCTCGCAAATGGGCATCTGATTGATGCACTCACCCACCTTACGAGCAAGACCTGTGGCCAACCACGCCAGCTCGCCGCTGCTTGTGCGTGCACCAAATGTGAGCCATAATGCTGGCGCGGTTGTGGCAAAGGCATAATGTATGTAAACTGCACGTATTCTGCGCCGCACCTCCACACACGTGTGTACAGGCCATGCTGCAGCGCCGGGACCTACGCACTGCCAGTGGGCGGGCCGGATACCATCGACGGCACAGAGTGGCAGTGTGCTGAGTGCGACCCAGTCACCACCAATTGCACAGCTTTGGGCATCACTGTTGGGACGCTGCCTCTGAATCCTGGGTACTGGCGGGCAGATAACACCTCAGCCAACATAATGGGTTGCAACAATCCAGCTGCATGCTCTGGTGGTGATCACTTTGGTGAATACTGCAGCGACGGGTACACCGGCCCATGTGAGTCACCAGCTGGCAGCTGCCGCGCGTCTCCATGTACCACAGTGTAGCTGCTGCACCAGTTTCAGAGTCTGGGTGCATGCATTTCAAGGGCATGCGGGATGTAAGCTGCCTGAATAAACTGCATATGTTTATAAATGCATGTAGTACTGTAATAATTCGAAGCATGCTTCGAAGTATATGGTCAGGGACCAACACGCGACCGCCTGCTGCAGCAACTTCACCGTGGCAGTGCATTGGCCATGTAGGCACTGTCAGATAGTATGTGCTGTAGTGTGCTGAGGCTTTACTACAGTAGATACAGTACACTTGCAATAGTGCAACAGAAGCGGCGCCGTTCATGCGCTGTTGTCACCACAACACGGCACTGCACGTAGTGGCACCTCTCCAACATTTTGCAGCAGCACTAAGTCTTCTGAACCACATACCAGGCATGCACCATACACTGTCAGGTTGAAAGCGTTTGCACACTGCCTTGTACTTCGTGCGCAATCACTGCCCGTGGTGGCGCGTCACCCCCAGACTGGCTAATTGCCTCCATGCTGCATTGCACTCGCAGTGTGCGCTGTGTGCGAGGATGGCCTGGTGCTAACTGGGGATTACGAATGCACTGAGTGTAACGACGCAGCCAGCTCTTCAGCCATGGTCATAAGCGTCATTATGGTGTGCGTCATCCTCACACTGCTTCTGGGTTGGCTGGTGCTGTGCCTGGTCGTGCCTCTCGACGCTGGCGTGGATGGCGCACAGCAAGCCACCAGTGCAGCTGCGAGGCTCTTGGTTGTCGGCAATGCTGTCATCAGGGAGCTGCGTCCAGTGGTGGTGGTGTTCCAAATCCTCACGGCCTATGTCAGCGTGACACACCTTCCACTGCCGGTCATCTACATGGACTTCCTGCATGCGCTCAGCTTTCTCACTCTGAACCTGGAATGGCTATCGCTTGCGGATTGTGCGATCCACATCTCCACCTACAACAAACTCCTTATTGTGACACTGGTGCCTATTGCTGCCGTGGTGCTGCTCTTGACCCCACGCCTTTGCTATAGCATGGGGCTGGTGCAGCCGGGACACTTGCTGCGGCGCATCATGGCCTGCGACATGCGAGCAGCACTGGGCTTATCCTTCCTGGTGTTTCCTGGTGCTTCAACTACCATTTTTCAGTTCTTTCCGTGCAACACGCTCGATGGCAACTCCTATCTTCGCGCAGACTTGTCAGTGTCATGCGACACGACCACCTATCACAGTTACCTGGTGTTCGCCAGTGCCATGATGTTGATTTACCCTTTCGGCATTCCCATGCTCTACGCATCAATCGTTGGCCACCGCAGACTGGCAGCGACGCGGGGTGCCTCAGGTGCCCTGCTCAGATCGTGGCGCACCGATATGGCTGTGGCAGGAGCCTTCCTGTGGCAGCCATACCGCAGCGGCGGCACTGCATACTGGGAGGTGGTAGAGTGCGTACGGAGGCTGGCGCTTACCGCAGTTCTAGCGGTGGTCATGCCGGGGACGCCCGAACAAGGCGCATTGGCATGCGCGTTCGTGTTCGTGTTTTTCATGGCGTACACGCTGGCGCACCCCCACACGCGTCGGGCCGACCAAGATTTGTACGTCCTTAGTGCTGGCATCCTGTTCCTGACAACACTTGTGTCAGTGGTGTGCGTGTACAGGCAGACAGACATCGAAACAGCCGGCGGTGTGCTGGTTGGCCTCAATATGCTGCTGCTGGCAATGGCACTGGTGCAGGTGACGCTGGTGTCAACGGGAGTTGTCAGTGCCGTCCGCAGCTTGCGGGAGCAGGCTGCACGCGTCACGCAGCGGTGGCGCCGCAACCGGGTGGTGCTACAGCCTGAAGACCTTGACGCAGCGGTGCACCGCGCCGCAACCAGGATGGCAGCGGAACTGGCACTGGTGGAGATGCGACCCGAGCAACACAGTCGCCGAGCGCCGACACACGGATCAGAGCTGCTGTAGCAGCTGAGGGGGCAGCTCACATAGACGAGCATGGCATGACAGTCATTAGCGTGCACTGCAGTTTTGCATGCGTCAACAGTTTTGACGTAGCCATGCATTACCAAGTACTGCATATCGCTCCTACAGTGTAGATTGAGTTTTCATATGTGGCACAGCCACGGTTTTTCTGGTTTTAATGTACTTGCGGCTCTTTCTTCTGCCACAGCGCACGTGGTACATGGCTCTTGTTTGTGAAATTGTGGCTCTGGTGCTGCTGCGAAGGTGCAGCAGTGCACGGCCATTGTGCACATGTATGCTGTTGACGCTAACTTGCTCAGGCTCCTGCGGCTGCCGCCACACCCTCCCGGCAAAACACGTCAGCACGTCAGTGCACATGTTCTGAATTCATGAGTTCGGCTGCGTGTTCCATGTTCAGTGAGTCATCGATGTCACCTTTTTGGCAATCTTGAGCTCATCACAGCTGCTCTGCATGCATGCAGTAGAGCTTAGAAAGCCTGCATCCAGGCAGGCAAGGAGTTGCAAGTGGGCCTATCGCAGCTGCCATGAACACCGGCTTGGTCCAGCATCAGTGTCGCAGCAGTGCCATCCGGGCGTGCAGTATGTGCGCATTGCGCATGTGGCATGCGTGATTGTGACAGGAGATGCTCAGGAAAGGGATGGTTGTTGCACCTTGTTTGGCTATGTGATGGGACAAGAACATTGTGCATATGACAGTGTTAACTGCCAGTGGGAGGCACAGCAAGCATGGCGCATATGATACTGCCTGCACCCGCACACACAAGCCTGTGGAGTGTGCTACTACTAGTACGCTGTATGGCTTCATGCAACTGTGCACCAGGGGCAGCACACCTACCACTGGATAGCACATGCTCAGCATCATCACAATGAAACGGCCACAGGCACAGAGGTGGCTCGCGCCATGGCATACATAGCCAGCAGCACAGGTAAAGAGTCACGCCCATGCCAGGTTGGGTGGTGCATTGCCCCAGGTAACATAAGAGGTGGTGAGCCGCACCCACAGCAGGCTCAGGCAACCTTCCAGAAGAATGCACATGCACCCCGTAATGGCACACCGACTACACATGCCTCCCCTCACCCACCGGTGGGGCCCATCCACCCCCTCTCCACCCCGCTGCACTTCAGCCTGCCTCGCACACAAGCCCCGCGGTGCTGATGTGCAACAGCGCGGGGCATCTAAAAGTGCACTGCGAGAACGGCACACACGGACGCCTGCAGGCTGAAATGAACGAGATTCGGCTGCGCCCCCCGAAAAAAAAAATTTCGAGGGTGTGCCGTGCGTGCCTGTTGTAGACCCCCCACCCCACCCCCTGCGTGCCCTAGGTGAGGCGCAGTGGGTTCCCCGTCGCCGCACGTGCACAATCACGCGCATGAAAACTCGGTTCACGCGCGGCTGCCCCGTGAATTCACGGCCTGCGCAGATCTGTCCATAATCGTGGCACGAGCGCTCAGCACACCAGCACCAGCAGCCTCGCGCGCCTGCGCACATTAACATTCGCAGCAGCGGGAGCTGGCTGAAAATGAGTCGCCGCGGGCGGTGCCTGCCCACCACTTCAACATGAAGTTGAAGTTTAGTTTGCCTCGCGCAGCACCTTGACGACCGACTTGAACGCAAACCACTCGGGGATGTCCTCGCCTCCGCGCAGCATCTTGCGGAACTTGGTGCCGCTCAGCGTCAGGGGGGTCAGGTTGTCCGCCTGTCGGCAGCGGTGGCGCCAGCAGCAGCGGAGGGGCAGAGTTACAGAAGAGTTAGCACACGGGGTGAGCAGGGTGTCCGGCATGGTGGTGGTGCCTGACAGTGTGCTTGTCGTGCAGCGCAGCGACAGAGAAGCGAAGCTTCAACTTGTAGTTTGCCTGGCGCAGTGAGCTTGGCCCCACATCTATCCTGGGCAGGGTTTTAAACAGCCGGCCACCTTGATGCGAACTGTTAGTAATAAGCAAGCGGAGTGCGCATGTGCCCTCGCGGCAGCAGCAGTGGCACACACCAATGCCTCATCCATGCTTTTACACCCACGCCAGGGTATGCCAACCACTGATTCCATACCTGGGCAGCGCACTGAACACTCTTCACTCGGTCTGCAACTCCAAGTACTACAAGTAGTACAACTGCCCAAGAACTTCAAGTACTACCGCAGCACAACTAATGAAACGCACCTTGGCGCGGTCAGCGGTGACATATCCCTCCTCCTCCGTGTAAACCAGGTTGAGCGAGGGCACGCACTGCACGCCCAGCTCCTCAGACATGCTCATGGCCATCTCCTGGGCCTCTGCACTCACAGACATGAAAAAACAGTGGCAACAGAAGGCAGCGCGTGAGTTTGCTTGCGGTCCCCCCAGCTAACAGTCACATGTACTTAGGCATGCGCACAAGTGGCTCTCACTGGCCATATGCCGGAGCTGGCAGTTCGCCACATGTGCATGATGCCAGTGGTGCAGCACAGTGTCATGTTGCCATAGGCTGTTCAACAATGACACGCATCACAGCGGCAGTGGCATGTCAATGGATGCAAGTGCACGCGCCTGGCGCACCGCTGTACAATGCCCGGCAGAACAAGTGCTCAACGCACACAAGCTGCTGTGCCAACAGTGCTGGTGGTCGGTGCTGCTGCTCCTGCTGCTGTGGCTAAGCTCCAACACGCTGCTGCCACATCCGTGCCCTGCTGCTGTGCACCGCTGCTGCTGAGCTCATCACCACCGCTGAGCACCCACCGTAGGCGCCGTAGAAGTCATCGCCGGTGACAGAAGACTTGGAGCCGGCCATGTCGCGGCCAATGATGAAGTGGGTGCAGCCAAAGTTCTTGCGGATCATCATGTGCTGGATGGCCTCACGGGGGCCCGCCATGTGCATGGAGTAGGGGAGGTACGCCCACCTGTTTCCACCACACCCAGCAACAACATAACGCGCAGTCACCCGACAGCTCAGTAACAACGAAATGCAAGTGATGCAGCCAGAAGCACCAACCAAAACCCAGCTTGTTGCCAAACTTGAAGTTGGTGTCGTAAACACAGAGCACGACTGTGGTGGCACAGTGTGCGTGCGTGTACCCGGCAGTAAGGATGTGGTTGCTGCAGTGCATTGCCACGGAAATGCACATTGCACCGCATCCAAGCAGCTCTGGTGCACTTGAAGTTGCACATCAGTTGAAATTGTACCTGATGCGGGGGTTGGCGGTCTCCTCCTTCAGCACCTCGTAGGTGCGGTACCTGCAGCAGCAGTGGCAGCATCAGCAGGGGTAGAAGTGGCAGCACCAGCACGCAGTGCTCAGCAGCAGCGTGTGCACACACCGCAGCATACACGTAAAGTGTACCAGTACTAGGCGGCAACGCCCATGCTGCCCAAACCTACAGTGCAGCAATGCAGCAGCTGCTGCCGCCATTATATCGACGCACCTACCCCAACCACATCGACTGCTGCCCCAAGTGGCACTTCGAAAGGAAAAGTCCAAAATAAGCGCCGTCAACGACAAAGCTTCGGCTGCTGCGGAGCCGCTGAAGTTGAAACCATGTGCACCACTGTCACACAGCAAAACCGAGTGTTTATGGGGCTTGGAGCCAGCACGTTCAGGCTGCCCTAGAGCCCACAAATGCCGGTGTGCTTCATACTGTTGTGGTGTATGCAGCTGTTCAATGGACGATGAAAATACAGTGCTCAGCGCTGTGGCACAACAAAGGCACTAACCCTGCGCACCACCCTAGCCTACTTGCGGCCATGGAAAGGGTAGTTTACAAGCGCACACGGCTGGTGCTGAGTCGCACACTTCCACGTACCCACACCATCACCACTGATTGTAATGTAATAAGACGTTATAAAAACCCAAATACAAGCATGCGCCACGTGTGACCCACTCCGGTGGCACCAACATGTCAGTGGTCCAAAACTTCATGTGCTGTACATGAATCACCGCAGCACCACTATTGTCTGTCGAGGATATTAGCAGGTGCAGAGCCATGCACATTGCTTGGGCACAGTTACGTGGACATCTACACACAACACCTCCAATCTCTGCCACCACCAGACCCAGCACCCACCATAGCACCACGGGTTAACATGTCCGGATTGGAACACACTTCTCTGCCCCCTCCCTCCCCCCCCTCCCCCTGCCCACAGCCACACCATCCCATATATCCTTTTCTGCCCAGGGGACAGCGCCCCCAGTTCTTTTTAATGGTTCAATGGTAGCTCGTGCAATAATAAGAAGCCCCAACCAATTCATCATCTTTCAAATTACGCACCTGACATCGCCCGGGATGTCGTCCGCCTGCGTGGGGCCGCAGGTTGGGTGCACCAGCACAACGCCGTCCGTGCCTACGTTCTCAGCGTCCAGGGCGCGCGTGAAGAGCTCGTAGTGCGCGCGGTGGATGGGGTTGCGGCACTGGAACGCCACAACGTCCTTGCCCGCCGGCAGCTCCGAGCGGACCTGTGGGCGGCATCAAGTTGCAGTTGAGGGGAGGTGGAGTTAAAGTTGAGGGGAGGTGAACTTGAAGCTGAGGGGAGGTGAAGTTGAAGTTGAGGGGAGGTGAAGTTGAGGTTTAGGGGAGGTGAAGTTGAAGTTTAGGGGAGGTGGAGTTGAAGTTGTTGAGGGCGTGCATGGGCCTCCCGAGTGATCATGGAGAGGTGAGAGTCACGCTCAGGCGGAACAGGTTGGTGCGGCGCGGGTGTTGTAGAGCGGATTGGCAGCAGTGTGCGGCTTGCCGTGGCCGTGCGTAGTGGTGGTGTGCTGGTTATCACTGTGAGCACACTCTGCTGCAGGCGACGGTGCTGCAGCTTCACAGCACAGCAGACTGGCAGTGGCGCCGCAGCCAGTGCACATGCCCCCCAAGTCACTGATGACACGAGAAACCAGAGGTCACCACCCTTGGCAGCACCGCACAGAGATTGCGCTTCGCATCTTATTGTGTCCTCCCCACTGGCATGGCGCGCATGATGGACGCACAACACCATGTCACAAGTACCATTTTATCCACGTTTGTGCGCGCGTGCTGTTGCAGTGCATACTTGTGCTTCGTCATTAGCAGTGCCATAAACGTGCGTGCTGCGCCTGCTACTGCAGCAGCGGCACACGGAAAGTAACAAAAGGGCACCCACCTGAGCGGGGCCCTTGCAGTCAAACTCACGCACTGGGCGCGCCAGGCCCTGCAGCTTGCCAGCCACATAGTACCTGTCATAGGTGGGCAGCAGCAAACAGCACGGCATATGTTACCTCATATCACATTTCAGAGAACACCACAAGCCAGACACATGTGCAATACTTTGTGTACTATGATGATATTTCTCACAATGTGTGCACCGGAACAGCACGCTGACTGGTGGCAGGATGGTTTTGCCCAGCCATTATTCCATAAAGGATGTGGTGCCGATAAGGCATGCACAAAGGGTGTACTAACACGATGACTGATTTCTGTCAGTTACACTGTAACAGGTGTCTGAGCTGCTGCTGCTGGGGCTGCAATAGGCAATGGTGCTCACTGCATAGCCCACTTGGTGCCACTACCCTCGAGCTCAGGCAGCGGCATTGTTAGCAACCTTGCACAACATGCATGCTGTGCATGCACAGGAAAGGGTACAATGCACATCCAGACACTTGCGTAACATAATATCATGCCTCAGGTGGGTGCGGTAATAGCAGACCATTGGCATACTGCACATGTATCAACTATTGAGCGTACTGCTGTAGTGCAAGACCAAGGCTCTGAGTGCTGTTTACAAGTAATGTAGCAACTTGTGTTGGCTGGCATACCTGAACCAGTGTAACACGCTTTTGGCAGCTAGCGCAAGCAGAGCTAAAAATCGTTGCTACATGCACCCCGCAACGCCCATGCCCCCCAGAAATGCACACGGTTCTGCCATAAATGTGTGCAGCATTGCCAGGGTGCATTGGCATGTGCGCAAATCCGCATCTCAAGGCATGCTTGTTTGGCATAAAGTGTGTGCCATGCTGCATGTTCAGATTCGGGGAATCCGAATTTGGGGTGCGGGAAGGACCTGAAACGCTGCATGCAAACCACAATTGAACAGGTGTATCTTCCTTTGAACAGACACAAGTAATGAAATCACTGTGCAAGTGGGCGCTTGTCTGCAATTGTGTATGCTGTTTTTTAACCATGACTTTCGAGGCCTACTACTTCCAAGTAGTAGTTTCACGCTGGTCTTCACCGTGTCAAGTACATGTAAGGCACAACTGCATCGCACCTCCGCATCCAAGCATGTCACAGCACCCAACAAATTCGAAAATGCAAGGCTATAGGAGCGTAAAACCCGCCGGCGCGTGCGCCAACCGCTACTCCCCATACTGACCATTCAATCCAGAGCTCCACTTGCAGGTGCCGCAATCAGCCACCCACTGTTGATTTAGGTTCGGTTCATCATTTGCTGTCACCCAGGAAATTATGTGGACGGTGCTCACTTTCCACGCTCCATGGCCACCATCTGCACGCCGGGGTGCTCCAGCTTGGAGGTGCCGTAGCAGCGCATGCACTCCAGGGGCTTGTTGGGCAGGTACCTCTCCGTCACCTGCAGCGTGGCAATGGGCAGGTCGCTGCCCTCCTGCAGTGGCACAAGTGGCAGTTACAGCAGTTACAGCGTCAGTCACAGCAATTACGGCACAGTCAGTTGTGTGCACCACGGGCGGTGGGCATATGGCAGACACCGCAGGCATTGGCGGGCACATGTGTCTGGTGCTTTGGCGCTACTGTTATAACAAAAAATGTACGCTTGCCACCGGGAATGGAAGCGGTTTTGGCTAGTAGTACTGTCATGTGTGCAGCATTTGGTAAACATGGTACTACCTCAATGAATAGTTGTCAGTTTCAACTGTGGGCACAAAAATGGTTATTCACTCTCTTGGTGCCCGCACAAAATGTGCCCTGGGACAGTTTTTGTCCAGCGACCTTGGTATCGTTGTCTGCGGACTATGTGAACGGCACCTGCGCAACATGCTGGTAGGTTCACAAAACCTTGCGGCAGGAAATGGCAAGCATCACTCAAGTACAGGCTGCATTGGCTACCGGCAATGAGCGCTCACAGTTGGTGGGCAGCATGAGCGCGTTCGATAAAATTCTCGTTCTCAGCACTGTTCGTGGGCCAGCTTGCACACCACAGGTGGTGCCGAAGTACCCACGTGTGCATATGAGGTGGCGATAGAAGGTTTACCCGCACTCAAACGAAAAATCACTACCCACCCTATCAACTGCACAAAATCACATACTACACCAATTTCTGCTCAACACAATTTTTTATTTTTTATTTGGACTAATATTCAGAAAAGCAAAAAAACATGTCACTATTTATTGACAAGAAAGTATTCAAATACCCATTGTGTGGACCCAGTCCCAAAAAATATGGAGGCAACCATGGCAGCATCTGCGTTGCAGCTTTGTAGCCACTACCACAGCCGCTGCAAACTGCCACCAGTGCATATCCTGCTACCTGCCACGCGCACCACATAAGGAAATGCGCATCAGCCACATGCAGCACCGCACACCCTATTCGTTGCAACTGTGCACTCTAGAAAGCAACATGACAGTCACCTGCTTGAGCAGGATCTTGTCACTGGCGTTGATGTCCTCCGAGTCCGTGTCAAACACAATGGGCAAACCAAACAGCAGGCCGCTGGGCAGGCGCATGTTCTCCACCTGTGCTCAGCAGCAAAAAAAAAATAATGGCAGCGGTGCTCAGCAGCAGCAGCAATGCACACTGGCGCATCGCAGCGTGCCGGCGCCTGCAATGCCTTGGATGGTCTGACACGAGCCAGTGGGCGACATGGGGGGCATGCCAAGCAACATACATGCAGCAGGGTGTAATGGGGCAATACCAGCCCGCTGGTGCTGTGAACAGCTGGAAAACCGCACACGGTGAGTCAGCTGCCATGATGACAGAGATGCTTCAGGTGTCGGGCATGAGGATATAATGTCGTGGCTCGAGCCAGTACACCCGTACTTCAGAAGTATGTGCCATAATGCAGCGCTGATGCGCAGTACACAGTCAAATTGTTGGCAGTCAAACGTTACATGACACAGCTGACAACACCAATGCGTGTATGACAACCACACCGCACTGTAAGACCCTCATGAGTCAGACATTTGCTGGTGACACAAAAAGGATGCTCCACTTACCACGCTGTTGTACTCCTCCTCGGTCATGAAGCCAGTGAGAGGGGACAGGCCTCCATTGCAGATGAGCTCCACGTCGCACAGCTGGCGAGCGCTAAGGGTCAGCTCCTTAGTGCAGGACTTGATTGCCGCCTGCAAGCGGCAGCAGCACCAGCGGCAGTGCAGGTGCATGGCGTCGGTCGGCCGGCCTGCGCTACCCTGGCCATAGACGCATGCAACGTGCGGTGACGTGTGCAGATTGGGAAAAGGCACACCCGGTGCCCAAAATGCTGCTGGGCGAGCGCAAGGTGCGTGTGGATATGCTGCCGCTGCTTCTCACCTGCTTGTCGGCGTCTGTCTTGAGCATGAGATCCACTAGCTTGCCGCCATGGGGAGGCGTCAGCCCCTGGGCCGTGGACTCCGCTGCAGAGACCGCAGACGACATGCGGACGGCCAGAGCACGGGCATGGCGCCGCTGCTGCTGCGCCTGTGATGGCAGGGCAGCCCTGCTGCTGCTGCGCACGAGAGTGGCGGCGGGTGCGAAGCACTGGCCAGCCTGCAGCGAGGCCAGGACGATGAGTGCCGTCTGAACTTTCATCGTCCTGTGCGGTGTGGTGAAGCAGTGGCGGAAACAGGACAGAGGGTGAGCGAGGAGATTCGAAGCTAGGGGGGTGCGCAGAGTCGCGATCAGCAGTAACAGGTGCAGCAAGCGAGGGACCAGGTGCTAACTCACCTGCTGCCCTCGAGTGTGTGCCTACTCCAAACTGGGTGGGTAGTGCGCATTCAATTATTGGGTGACGACGGCGGCGATTTTTTGCAGGTCCTGTGTTGAAACCCGGAAGTGGACGCGCGGCGCGCGCGCGCTCGGTCAGTTGACGTCATGAGCTCTTTATGAGCTCTTGTTCAGCAGCCGCCAGAGCAGCTGACACGTGTCCCCTGCCCAAGCAGCAGCTGCGTGCGAGGCGGTGGTAGCGGCCATGAGGGCGCATGCCTCTGATGCCAATGTGCAGAAGTGAGGTACGAAGGCCGTGTTCAGCTTGGGCCGCAATGCGCACAACTGTGTCAAGCTTGGCGCGGCAGGCGCGTGTGAGGTGGTGGTGGCGGCCATGACAGCCCATGCCTCCAATGCCGACGTGCAGCTCTATGGTGCCTGGGTCGTGCTCACCCTGGGCGTCAATGCATCCAACAATGTCAAGCTCGGCATGGCAGGCGCGTGTGAGGCGGTAGTGGCGGCTTTGGCGGTGCATGTCGCAAATGCCGACTTGCAGTGCGACGGTGGCTGGGCTGTGTCCACATTAGCCTCACATGCGGACAACAATGTCAAGCTCGGCGCGGCAGGCGCGTGTGAGGCGGTAGTGGCGGCTATGAGGGCGCATGCTTACAATGCTGACGTGCAGCGCTACGGTGCCTGGGCTGTGTCCACGCTAGCTACACATGCGGACAACAATGTCAAGCTCGGTGCAGCAGGCGCGTGTGAGGCAGTAGTGGCGGCTATGTGGGCGCATGCCGACAATGCCAATATGCAGCGCTGGGGTACGCGGGCTGTGTTCAACCTGGGCCTCAACATGGACAACAATGTCAAGCTCAACACGGCGGGCGCGTCTGGGGCGGTGGCGGCGGCGTTGTGGGTGCATGGCTTCAACCGTGACGCTGGCATACCACTTGCAGTTGTGGCGATGGACGCGTTGATCCACCTGGCTGCCGGCAACGTGTGGAATGTGGCCAGGCGCGCTCTCTTGGTTGTGTACAACACAGCGGTGGCGGCCGCGCACTTCACCAGCGCCAACCTTGCAGCTGTCATCCTTGCAGTCACTTATGCAGTCATAGGCTACAGGTGCCTGCGCGCAGCAGTGCGTGCACGCGCACACGTGGCGCGTTCACCCCACGCGCATTCAAGGGCAGGCGGTGGTGTGCGGTGGCGCAACGGCAGTGACACTCCAGGTGGTGGCGGCGGCAGCGACAGCAGACAGTAGGAGGAAGAGCTTTTGTCATTGTGTGTGGTGTGCCTGGACAAGGAGCGCAGCCATGCTCTGGTGCCGTGCGGCCACCACCTGCTGTGCGCGGACTGCGTGGCGCTGCCTCAGGTGAGCCTTGTCATTTGTTGCACTGGTGCACTTGGAGTTGACCTGTTTTGGGCATGCCGCATGTCAGTTTGGCATCAATGTCAACATGCGCCCCGCCACAACGTATTTGGGGGGGGTGATGTTGGGAAACATTGGTCGAGGTAACGGCAGCACCCATTTTACCAAATTGAAATTGAAGTTACTTCGAAGTACTTTGAAGTATATTGTTGTTGACATTGAAGTTACGTACCTTGCTGTAACCTACCGTAACTGTGTCACGTGCGCATGTATCTGTTAATACATCATCGCGAAATAACTTAGTTGAACTCAGTTCACATGTGGGCGACCGGCAGCCCTAACGCTGATCAGACCCAACCTTTGTCTGGTCAGTTGCTGTTGGCGCAGCTCTTTAAAGTGCCGCGGCACCGTGGTTGCCAGTCAGGTTCTGGCAGGGGGGGGGGGGGGGGGCGAAAATG
>JAULBY010033049.1:0-15203 GCA_032358315.1 Ophiocytium majus
GGTCGTGACGTCCACCATGATGTTCAGTTGCTTGGCAGCGTCGTTGTAGCCGGTACCCTGAAAGCCACGCCCTGGTACATGTACACACTCAGGCTGTACTTGTGACGTACTGTACCGGTACAGTATTCAAAATTCACTACCAGCTCTCCTAGGATAACCCCTTGTGCACACAGGAACACAGAGAAGCCGGTGGTGTCCGGTGTGGCCATGCTGTGGGACGCATGCTCAGCCGAGATGCATGCAGCGCAGCAGCATCAAGCACATGCTTCTTTATACTTGGAAGCACTTCAAGCATGTACAACTACACATTAGCAACCTCTTAGGTTTCTTTCACATGAGTCATGATGATATATATGACCTCTGCTATATCCAAAACACCCTGAATGTCATCAAGAAAGTTTGCAGTAGCATCCATGTGGCATGTGGCATGATGCGAGGTTCCATTAATTGCGAAATAGTGTCACCAGTGATGCGGGGCTTGTGCCGCAGCAGCTACATCCCTCGCCGGCACGCTGCTAGCGCGCTGACGGTACAGTCTGCCTTCAGTGTCAATTGCCATAGGGAGGGTGCAGATGCTGGCGCTGTTGGTGTAGCACCATCAAATCGAATGTGCATGGCGCGGCCAAACACCCGCCGCACTGCCCTGCGCTCATAATGCTGGTGTGCTCAGTATGCGGCACTGTCAGGCACACAGAGGAGGTTGTCGTTCCCATCAACTGCTCCTCCAAAAAACAGCATTCTACCGCCCTGTTCTGGCCCGGGGCTGCGGGGCTGCACGCCGTTTGGCGTACTGGTAGTACTTACTGGCCCGAAGTTCCAGCAGGAAAAGGTGTGGGTGCTACCAGCAAGTGGCCAGCCTTTGCCGGTGCCACGGTGTTAATTCAAAGTCAATGGGACTTCAAAAACAATACTGTACAGAAGTATCGGTACAATGCTATGGTTGGGAGGCACCAACTCAGGGTCCTCGCACCACCGTGGCGGGCGGCAGTGCACACTGCAGGTGTACTGTACCACACGCTGTGTGGTCTCACACCAGCAGGCGGGTCAGTGATAGTCGGTCTGGAGTAAGCAAGCCCTGGTTGTTGACCTTGTCAGCAGTCCAGGGCCGTTACCGAGGGCCGTTAGCGTGACTCGTAGCGCACGAAGGCGGCGCCATAGATGTACATGACGCGGCACAGGAAGATGAAGATGAACAGGGCCAGCACATTGAACCACCTGGGACACGCAAGCAGCGGGAGGACATGCAAGTACTTCTTTCGAGCAATCCGGACCTTCAGCATTGTCTCAGGGTGAGTGCTCAATGTAGAGGCAGACAGCAGGCCATTGCAGTCTTGCTGCATAAAAGTTGCACAGTCGAGAGGGGCCTTTTGTGTTTGTGACTGGCACACCTATCTTTTTTTATTTGCAGCATGCACACCAATCTCTCATGCTGAGCAGGTGCGCCATGCTGAGGCAGGCGCGTGTGCCGTAAAAGGTAGTACTTCGAACAGCATGTACGCGACACATCCTCTGCATACCATCGGTACCGTACTTCAGGCAGAACTGCAGCAAAGCATTCCGAAGTACGACCGCAATTACCAGCTATAACTACTGTACGCAAGTAGTGGAACACCTTAGGGTGGTTGCCCGGCGTGACCAGGGTGAACACCTCTTGGTTTACACACCAACAGGGAGCAATCCCCCCACAGGATGTAAACCTGCCCCCCCCCCGGCAGCACCCTTGCTCAGCAACCTTCAAACCCCTTCCAAAAAAAGTTATGTTTCTTCCACTCAAAATCCACGCACACCACTACTTCTGAAGCATGTAAGTACCTGTTTGAGTAGGTGAACTCGCCCTGAAAAAACTCGTCCACATAAGCGGAGACGGTAGTCATGCTGCCATTGATGCTCTTGATCTCGTCGTCGTTGCCAATGAACTGTGGGGGGCATGGGAGGCACACAGCGCGCACAGGGCACCAGTGTGACAAGGGTACAGTACCATCACAGCTGCATTTCGGGCCCAAACTGTTGCCACCGCAGCAGTAGCTGACAACGCCACGCTTATCTGGCAAACTTGGACCACAGTGCTGCAGTATGCCGTACACGTGGGCCAGCACTGCCGATCTGCTGCATGTGCGCAATTGTTATGGTACCATCATAGCGGGGAGTGTGCCCCATTCCATGTCGCACCTGTGATGTCACCATGCCTTCGAAGGCGTAGTGCAGGGGCGTCACCCAGTACAGCCACACCCAGTAGTTGGGAATCAGGCCGGGGCCAATGAGAAAGCCTGCGCGCGTCACAGTTACACCCACAGTCACACACACAGTTACACCCACAGTTACACCCACAGGTTCAGTCTGGGTTAGTCGGTCAACAAGTCGTGCAGCTCTTTGCATGCATTTTTGCACGTGCCTGCAAAGGGTGCCTGCAAAGGCATGCATGGTGCCAGGGTGCACCCTGGTACGGACTCTTGGACGTTGTGCCGTGTCAACTTAGGCGGCCAGCGCGCACCATAACTATCTGTCACAGTAGTATACTTCGTACTGGTACTATAAAGTTTTTTTATGCAGGTATGCGGCCTGTGCCGGCATGACCGCCAACAAGAGGTGCAGCTTTTTCATGGCGTATAGTGTTTGTGCATGGCCTTTGGTGAAAAAAAACTAAAAGGCTGCTAAGCCCAGATACTGCCGTGGCTGGGGCAAAATGCCATGCCGAAGCATGTGGGGCGATTCGTCCACCTGGTGAAAAACACCAGACATCCCCCACACCTACACGTGCCGGTCAGAATCCTCAAGAACTAGGGGTGATCTTTTGTGCAATTATCAATTATTGCCTAACAGAATGACACGCAAAACAACCTTGAAAGCACAAGCATGCCCAAGCAGGTTTGGCCGGCCCTGGTGGCGATGCCTTGTCTGGCGCTCAAACTATGGCACCAAACCAGAGCTGTTGCGTCAGAGTTGCACTTCTCACCTCCGAACACCGCAAATATGGCGTTGATGACACCTGCGGCGCACCCAACCAGTGCACATGTGCAGCAGTGGTGCATTAGCGTACAATCGGTGATGCTCCTTCCAGAGGAGTGCTTTGGGATGGTGCCACTGATGCACGGGATCAGATGCTGCTGGGATGCCCGAGCAAGGCGCTGCGGTTCATGCACCAGTAGGAGCTGCGTGAGCGTATCGCGTGCATGTCAATACCAGCACGGCGGCACTCACATGCATGGTCTACCCTGTGCTACACGTGACACCCCCAGTGTGCCTTTGCACTCCAACTTTAAAAGCACCCCCTAACCATGAAGGGTACTTGCCGGCGCGTGCGGGGTGGGGGCCACGTGAGTTTGACTTCCGAACACAGCATCAGCACACACACCCTGGGCTGGTGCGTTGCCCCAGTCAGGGCATAGTGTTACCTAGTACTCGCTGTGGCACAAGCCTTAGGCCTTCACACCTTGTACCTGTAGCTACTTTGCACGCATGTACACCGGCCGTGGCCAGCACCTCTCTTGACTGCAGAGAGTATTGCCGCCGCACTTGCTTCGGGCTTCCCAGGCCCTGTTTTGGTGGATGAACAAAAGCGCTCACAAGTACTAGTACTCGAGCCCTAGCCTGCCGGCAGCTCACGCCTGCCCGCTAGCAGCAGTGGTTGCTCTTGGCTGCTCAGAAACCTTCTTACGTTCGTGTGCATACACTGCCGGGCATGTGCCATGGTCACGAGCGTGCTGGCATGCATGGCAAAGGCTCTGACGCACCCACATGTGCAAAACTACTAGTAGGAGGTCCCAGACACTGCAAGTACATGATGCAGTGCTGAGCATTGCCACCTCGTCCGCTAGCAACAGCATGTTTGACCATGCTTTTCGCGGTCACACGCACACCGTGTGCACAGGGCTTTCCGCGCCCTGGGCAGAGTTTAATACTGAAGTAGTTCAGTAGAAGGACATGACGCATCCTTAATACTTCAAGAATTTATTACATATTGTGCACAGTGCCGGAGAGGAATACATTATTACTTCGGAGTATTTAATTTCCCATATGTGTGCCCACCTCCTATCGCCTGTGCGGCCTTCATGGTGGGCAGCAGTATGGCCATGGCGTGGCCGAGAAAGGTCATGACGGCCGTCATGAGCAGGAAAAAGAGCCAGAACCAGAAGAAGGGCGCTGCCGCCCTTTCGAAGTTCGCCATGAAGTAGAAGATGCTGGGCGCAGGGCGCGGGCACACAAGCACAGGTAAAAAGAGCATGAGTTAAGTTAGCAAGTGCGGTTTGAGTGTTCACCTGAGAGACCTGCGCTCTTGCTATGCGATAGGCCCTGCAGGTCCAGTGGCATGTACTTCGAAGTACTACAGTAGTACCTGCCATGCATTTTCCAGCTGTGTGAAGCAAACTGCGCTGAGCGTGCGCATGCAAAGTCGATCTTGCTTTCATCAATTGCACAGAACACTCTAGGTCTGCGGAAAGGCAGACTTGGGTTTCGCCACCAAGCTGGGCACATTCACCAACTTCGACCATATTTTGTTTCAACACACAGCAACACTCTTAGTGGTACATGCGGCAACACTGGGCATCCGCAAGTCGACCGCTGTGTGCGCTCGAAGGCTACACCTGCAGACAAGTGTGCGCTTACTGATCCGCTCGTTGAGGCTGTGTAACTTGAAGTACTACAACTTAAAGTACTACAGTAGTATGCAGCACTGCACGCAGTATGTTGACACTTGTAGATTTAACATGCTACTATGTTCAACAGGTACCCCAAATGTGGTTCCTGTAGCTGTGCTTCCTTTTTACTGCCTTATTACAGTACAATAGTACAGCAACTACTTAAGCACCTGTATACTGTGAAGTAGCATGGCGCAAGTAAGCATGTGGCAGATAAGGGTCTTCGCTCATGGGTTCAGAAAGCTGTCACCTGCCATCAAGACAGTGGCCAGGCGTGTTGACATACCAACTGAGATGCTGAAAATGTTTGCCTATCCAACAGCACATCCTACATAGTTCAAGTACTTCTCGAAGGATGTGGTACAGCACTAAGCTGTACATGACGTGAAGCTCGTTTGCATAATCCGGTACTGTGGTCAACAGCGACATTCACTCACGAACCAACCAGCAGCGTGGTGAAGAGAAGGTAGGGCACCTCCGCCAGCGCCTGCCCCTCCGAGTACGGCAGAACGCTGTACATGCGCGAGGCCTGCTCGCGGTAGAACACGGCGCGCTCCTCTGCCGCAAACGGGATACAGGACTGGTAGCTGGTGATGCCCATGAAGGCCACCGCAATGAAGATGACCTGCGTGTTGTGTGAAGGACCGACCACCGTGACGGTCACGGGCGGTGGCAGTGAGCACTGACATTGTGTGAACTGAGCGTGTGATAAAAGTTCAGCATGCGTGAGCAGCCGAGCACTGACATTGTGTGGACTGAGCGAGTGATACGAATTCAGCATGCGTGAACGGCCGTGATTATGGGCGGTGGCAGTGAGCATGAGACTCGTGTGGAAGGAGCGGGTGATGCGAGCTTAGATGGTGGCTGCAGATGTGGCCAGTCTCCAAAGCTCAACAACGTGCTGTGCGCAACGAAAGTGACATTGCGCTGGAGAGGGTAGGCTGACTTGTGTGAAAGGGTGTGCAGGATTGGTAATACTACTAGTATATCAGTGATGCCCATAAAGGCCACCACAATGAAGGTCACCTGCATCCGTGAACAATTTACTGGAAAGTAAACTTCCAACAACTCACAGAAAATTCAACAAAATCAAAATATACAGACTTTGGCCTCGGCCACGGGGGTGGCAGCGAGCATGGTATCTGTGTGGCATGAGCGAGTGACACGGGTGCGGGCAGTGGCTGCAGAGGTGGCCGCCTGTCTGCAAAGCTCAATGACGTCCCGTGTGCAACAAAGTGACATTGTGGTGGACAGGGTAGGATGACTTGTGTCGCCTTTAGACTGGAGGCCAATGGTGATCAGTTGGCATGCGGCAGCAGCGTTGTGCTATTTTGCTACTCGAGGTACTGCTGTAGCACCACTAGTAATACGGCAGTTAGAGCAGCAATGCCCAACAGCATCTGTCAGTGCTTCTGTGCTTAGCACAGCAATGCTTGCCAATGGCCGCAGCAGCGGCAGCAGTAGTAGCAGCGTTCATGCGATCCTCTGAGATTGCACTTACCCCAAACATGGCGGTCAGTTCTGGCGTAGTTTCAGGGGTGCTGCCCACAAAGCTGCTGGCGAAAATGAGTGCCTGCAGCCATGAGTGCGAGTTGACAGGATGGTGCAGTGGTGGTGGCGGTAATGACGACGGTGCACACCGTCAGCAGCAGCAGCAGCGGCACAGCGGTGACCAATCTTGACAGCTGACACCACAATGCCCAGTCCATGCTTCAGCAGTGCAAGTGCCATCACACAGTGGATCAGTGGCAACAGGCCGCCGCAAGGTGCTGAAGTATTTTTCTAGACCATGGTTTGGTGAGTGGACGCGGAAATAGCTAATGACCTACGCAGCAGCTGCTTTACATGTGACACGTTGTGCAAGCAGCCCGGGCCGCGTTACATTTTTCGAAATACTCTGCTTCAAAGCAGCATTGCCGGTTGTGTGGCACCTGCTTCACATGCACACAAGCTACAGCTGTTACATAGAAGTACTACTACTTAGTTATATATACCGGGTCATATGGCATACTGTGCACTACCAGGTACTTGGTATTGGTACTTGCAGGCATTTATCCTGAAGCGTGACCAGAAGTGATTACAAGTACGCATCAATTGACTACAAAAGTACTTTCGGCAAGAGCCACTACTGGTACGTGGTAGACACCAAGTGCAAAGGAAGTGGACGCACCCTGTCTGCGGCAGGCAGTGTATGGCGCCAACATGACTGACAACACGTGAGTGCCCAGGTAACCCACCTGCAGCACGCCACTGACAATGCGCCCAAAGTTGTAGTTGGGGGAGCGCCAGTACTGCGTGCAGCAGCAAAGACATCAGGCGGCAGCGAAGCGCGGCGGTCAGGGCCCGCCCATGACGTGACCTCCGCTAGACACGGGATCAGCCCATGCCAGGCACAAGGCGTACGCAGCAACGCACCAGACCAGATGTAATCGATTACTTCGAGGTACTCGAAGTATGAAGCTCCGAGCTTCTGTGGTTGCAAGCTGGCACGGGGGTGGGCGGCCAGGGCAGTCTGGGTGCACGGCAACGCTGGCAAACCGCCCTGAGTTGCCGGCAAGCCGCCCACTGCTTCCCTCTGTTCTTTTCTGCTATGCATGTGCAGTAACTACGAAAAAGGTCGCTGTGCCTTGCACGCCTTGCATGTTTGGAGTGGACTGAGCCCATGCATACATGTAGAAAAATGGTCATCGTGGCTATCAGTACATTGGCCAGGTGATGCAGAAGGCGTCCCAGCTCGTCCGCTCAGCACGCAGACAACCCTTGAAATAGGAGTGTGCTCAGCAGTCACTGGCTCACCTGGCGGTAGGCGCGCGCGATCAGCGCCCTGCTCTGCGTGGTCAGGCTGGCAGCGAACTTGGAGTCAAACTTGAGTGGCGGCGAGGTGGGGTTGGGTTTCTGCAGCTCTTCCACCTCGGCCACGGTGGCCCTCCTGAGCTGTCCATTGGAGTACCAGTCCGCGTACCTCTGCCAAGGGCACTCAGACAAAGCAGGCAAGTATAAGCTTACTACTATACACGCAGCCCCTTCTGCTCAAGCGGAATATCTGCCTGTTTCTCGGCGCCGATCCATATGCCTGAAGGCAATTTGAAAGCAGGCAAGTGTGTGCTTAGGGACTACTTTTGAAGTTTTCTTGAAGTATGCTAGCAGCTCTTTCAGCTCCAGCGAGCGCGAAATCGCAGCCCGTTTCTCGGCACTGATCCATGTGCCTGAAGGGCTTGTGGTGCTCGTGCCACAGCAAAACACTGCATGACTGCACCAAGTGCCCACTGGTGCTTCAAAGACGAGCAAGCAGGTCTCCGCGTATGGGTGAAAATTCCCTCTTCCAATCCTTGCTGTTGTTAACAGTGCCACTTGTCCACATCTCCCCTGCCCGTGAGTTGTCTATAAACAGTCCACCAGCGTGGTGCCGGGGACCCCCCCAGCGCTGCTGCAAATTCCGGTAGTGCCAGGGGCTGCGACCCAGCATGACCCCCCCCCCCCCTGCTGTCAATGATGGTAGTGCCAGGCGCTGCGACTGTAAATGATGGTAGTGCCAGGGTTTTCGACCAGCTAATCCCCCCCCCCCCCCGGGCCCCCCCAGCCGCGCAACTCTGTGTGCACTTGCACGCATGCACGGCACGTGGCATACTGCTGTACCTGTGGGTCTGCCTTGGACGCAGTGCCCGCCCCGATCTGCTCCAGCATCCATGTGGCGGGGTTGGCGCGCGGCGCAATGGGTGCCGTGCCCGGCACGGAGCTCATGTAGTCCACCAGCTTGCTGGAGTGCGTGCCCAGCTCCCCAAAGTAGACAACCTGCAGGCACATGTGCACCCCGTGGCAGCGCATCCGCACGCACATTTGACGTAGAACCTCCTGACATGTACGCGTCATGTATTTGCGTATCGCGTCTTTATGCGTGCACGCGCGCTGTGATTTGGGCGTAACATGCGTCAAAACTGGAGTGCGTGCTCTGTTGCCCAGCTCCCCAAAGTAGACCACCTGTGATCCCCCTGAAGCATGCAGCGTGCAGCATGTGCCACGCGTCAGAGGGATGCAGTCAGCTGGCGTGAGCAAAATTCTGGACAGGTGTGGTTAGCGCGGCTGTCAGCGGGCCAGCTCCCCGAGGTACTACGAGTAGTAGAGCACTTGGCAGTGAGAATCCCCGCGCAGCATGCCACGTGTCAGGAGGACCCAGTCAGCTGGTGCGGCTGCACGGCCTGTGCAGCCGTGATGAGCGCAGCTGTCAGCGAGCCCCAAAGTGAAACACTCAACAGAGAGATCGCCGCGCAGTGTGCCACTTGACACTGTCAGGGGGATCCAGTCAGCTGGCATGACTGCACGGCTTGCGCTGGGTGGTTGGCGCAGCTGTGTGCGGGGTGCCCGCATACTAGAATTAAGCGTTTTGAATGAAGATCCATGAGTTTTTACAACCAGAGCGAAAAATAACAATTTTATTGGAAAATTTAGATCAAGCAAGATTAGACCAAATTGGATCCACAAATATTACTAACAAGTAGCTAAAATAAGCAAGACAAAACCAAGGATCCCATTATAATGGTGCCTACGTGTGTCAGTGGCCGTGGAGCGTATGCGCAGGCCAGGGCGTGCCGCACTGCGCAGGCAGCGCTGTTTACCGCGCAGCAGAGGGAGTTGGTGCTGGTGTAGTGCTGCGGCAGTGCTGGTGTGCAGGCAAGCGGTATTGCTGTGGTGCAGCACGTAGTTGCCGATCAACTCAGCACACATATTGGCACAACGTCGTGCGGCGCCCTGGATTCCACGTCCCCGTGTATTGTGCCTAACCCTCGTATGCATGAGTTAGCCAACTTGCATGCGACCACAATTTTAGACCTGCGCTGTTAGTGCACGCATACAAAAGGCTGCCATGGCACATCAGCACACATGCATCACAACCCACGGGCACTGTCTTGGCGATTGGTGCCAGCCACAGCAGTATCTGGGCTACACATCGTTTTTTTAATAACTGTCATGTGCGAAGAATTTATATTACTATTAAGATTTTGATTAGTAATTATTACCAAGTATTATTAATATAATATTATTAATGTTGTTACGTTATTATTGTTGTTATTAATAACTTATTGTCATCATGCAGTCTCACCTGCCCACCCCTCTTGAGCACCAGCAGCGAGTCAAACATCTCAAACAGGTACCTGCAGTGGAGGAAAGGGAGGGCTCCATGGAGAGGAGAAGAAGCAGCAAAGTCAGCGAAAGGAACCTAAAAGGTTGCTACGCCCAGATACTCAGTGCCGTGGCTCGGTCAAAATGGCCAGGCTGAAGCCTGTGGGGTGTTCTGCTCACCTGGTCGAACACCAGACAGCCCCCACACCTGCACGCGCCGGGCGGTGTCCTTGAGGGATAGGGATGATTCAGAGGACAACTACCAATAGGGCTTACTTGCGCGGTGCCACCTTTGTGTGTGCGTCAGCGGGGAGCTGTGCTAGGGACGATGCAGGGTCAGTGCGGCAGGCATATGTATGCTCCTTGAAGTATATGTTGCGTCGGCATGTGCTGGTATTGCCTGAAAGCACGGTCGCGCACAGTGACAAAGTGCTCCGGCATGCGCTGTGGAGCATCGGCGCACTAGCGGTATGGCATCAAATCACACATAAATGAGCAACACACGTGCTGCACTGGTGTATGGTGCACATGATGTGGTCTCATGTACTACCGGTGCTAAGGCATGCACACAAACGACCAACTCACACATTCGTGCTACCTGAAAGCACACAGTGACAAAGTGCTTCGGGGTACATATTTCGTGAAGTAGATGTGCTGTGGAGCATCGGCGAACTAGTGGTATGATCACATCATCATATCACACATAATTGACCGACTGACACACTCACGTGCTGGGCTGGTGTATGGTGCAGATGATGGCGCGGCCTGTGGTGGCCACCTTGCGGATGGCGCGCACCACCACCTGCACAAGCACATGCGGGCACGTCAAAAAAGCACGTCATTGAGGCACGAGCGGCGCAGCGATGACATCAACCTCTGGCACGTGCGGGGTGGGTTGCACGCGCTGCACATTGCATACATATTTCCAAAGTATACTTCTACAAACTTCCTTTGTTCGTATATGTATGTATAGATATACGGTACTTCGAAGTGGTGGCCACCTTGCGGATGGCGCGCACCACCACCTGCACGAGCGCAGTGCCACGTGAATTCGAAAAAGCACGTCAGGCACGCGCGGCGCAGCTATGACACCACCTCTGGCAGGTGGGCTGCATGCACTGCCGCCACCTGCGCGACTCTGTGTCTCATTTAACCACCTGCGGAAACGCGGTGCTACGTCGCCACGTCAAAAAAGCGCGTCAGGCACGCACGGCGCAGCGATGGCGCCATCTCTGGCAGGTGTGGGGCGGGCTGCACGCGCTGCCGTCATGCCAAATTTATTAAACTCCAATTTCACCTCATCACCTGCATGCAGTGCCGTCAACGCCAGATGTGTGGTTTCAAACTCTGGGCTGCTTTTGAACACCACAGACAGGGACTGGGGAACCCACAGTAGCGTATGGCGGCAGTGGTGTGATTTGCAATGCAGGCCTGTTTCCAGTCAGCCCATGGTGCGCATGTGCTACAGCTTGACAGTGCTGGTGCTGTTCTCCCCGGGCTTACCTGTGCGCTGCGGGCATCCAGCCCTGTCGTTGGCTCGTCCAGGAACAGCAGGCTGAAACAGGAGCGGACAATAGCGAGAGGGGAGATGCAAGAATGAGCATATACTTCTGTAGAAGTACTTCAAGGTATAGCGACAGGCGACAGGCAAGCATGAGCAGGCGCAGAAGCACCGGTTGTGAGGTAGACGCAGCAGCGGACAATAGCGAGAGGCGAGGAGCGAGCATGAGAAGGCACAGCTGCAACGGTCGTAAGGTGGCCCGCTACCAGGTGCACGCAAGTAAGCTGGAACGGGCAATAACAGGGGAGAGAAGGGGAGTACTACATGGCATGAGCAGGTGCAGAAGCACCGGTCATAATGCGGCCCTAGTGGGTGTATGTTAGAAACCATAAAGCTGGAGCGGGCGGGCTATAACAGGCGGGACAAGTGGAGCATGAGCAGGCAGAGAGACACCAGTCATAATGTGGCCCTCTAGTGGGTGCACGTAAATAACTCGACAGCTGAAACGGGGTGTAACAGGGGGGACGAAGGGAGGATGAACAGGCACTGAAGCGCCTGTCATAACGCGGCGCTCTACTAGGTGCACATAATTAAGTATTTGCACCATACTTCTCAAGTATGTGCACACATGCGTGCCAGGAGGCACAGCCGCTTTGTGGGCAGCAGCGCAAGATGTACACGCCATAGCACCAACCGTCCGCCGCAAGCAAGGTAAATCTTGCTGCACACGGTGGGGGTGCTGCTGCCGCAGATGGCAAGTGGTGAAAGCCTAGACTGTCTCAAGCTGGACGGAAGGGGCGAAAGCAGACATGGCATGGGTTCAGTTGGTGGCACTGGCTAGAGGGGGCCTTGGCATTGCGTGCGCTACCATGAGTGCCCACAACCCCCCTTCTCATGCAATTGCTTAAGCTACTTGTGTGCGGGCCCTTGGCCGCTGACGTACGCTACAGTGTGCATGCTGTGGGCACGGCCCTTTTTCGCCTCTCACTTGCTGAGCCGCCTGGACCACATGGCAAGTGGACTCCCCAAGGTGCATGTTTCAAAAACACTACTAGTCGTACTTCACCAGCACTTCAAAATCATGGGCTTGTACGCTTGGAAGCTGCAACGCGGCTGGTACAGGGCTGACACCGCTGTTTCTAGTAGCTCTGTGTGGGTGGCGGTGCGTACAAGCCCACCTTGTGTGTGAGTACACATGCGGAGATAAACTTCAAGTTCTTAAAGCTGTTACAAGTGTACGGCCCACGAGGGCATGGTGTCAAAGTGACTGAAGATACAAACGCTTAGGCGAGACCTGGCCTGGCCACCGACTGGGGTGACACACGGCGCACAGCCCTGGCGCCCCTGCCAGGCCCCCCTGCCTGAATGCCAGCACAAGCTCCGATACCTTTTCAAAATTATTGATCAAATATATTGCATGCTACAAAAACACAGCGCTCATGCCGCGTCACCCGGCGCATGCTGTTGCCCTGGTGGGTGCCCGTTGCTACACGGCCGTGAAACACGCTCGCCCCACAGACCTGGTGGCCGGCGGCGCGCCAGCCATCACGGGGCTCGCCAGCACCCACCAACCATTTCCGCCGTGGTAGGCATGCTGCTCTCGCCGCTTGTGGCTGGCCCAGCCTGCGTGCGCTAGCTTAGCAGCAGCTCACTCGCTCCCGCAGAAAGTGAGCTGCCGCCAGCTGCTGCCCCCTACGTGCTCCCAAAAACTGCTGAGCGAATACGATACTCCCTTTCAGAATTGTGTCAAAGGGGCGCCCGCATGTCGCCAGCACTATCTTAGGTTGAGGGTACGGACACCGGACACGGACATATATATATGACTTTTGTAGTGCATCCACGTGGTTTAGGCTTGGGTTTTGGTTTTCATTAGTTGTCCGTGTCCGGAGTCCGTGTCCGCAACCTGAAATACCGCCAGCATCGGCAGGGCGGTCTCACCTAGGGTTGGAAGCCAGCTCCACGGCAATGGTGAGGCGCTTGCGCTGCTCCCCGAGCAGGCCACCTGTGGCCTCGCTGCCAACGATCCTGTTCTGGATGCCGTCAAGCTCCAAGCTGCGGCGCGAGCACACACGTGGGGCAGGGTGTGCAAGTGCCGTTAGCATCGTTTTTAAAGGAAACCTAACAAACTTTAAGGCAAGAGATATGGAATTTGTACCCTGAACCAGCTACTGTGGCCGTACTAGGTGGGTAAGGGTCGTGGCAGGGGCGCTGTAGAGCGAGAGTCAGTGGGATTTGAAATTGAGATTGGATGGATTGCCCACATGCCCCTAGCCTGGCGTTTTGCCTGAGCCACGGCAGTATCTGGGCAAAACTAGCATATTTTATATGCGCCGATGTAGCTGTTGCAACCAGTGTTCGGGCTGCAAGGTTGCTGCCATGTACACATATATGTATATACAAGCTGTGTATAGCGAGAGCGGGCCTGACTGTGGCACCCCAAGTTGAACTTCGGAGTAAATGGTCAGCGCACGTGACCGACGGATTCGCGAGTACAAAGTGCGTGACAGCTGCACTTCATCGGCCTCCACACTTGATACATCCAAGGCACAAGTGACCTTGCAGGCATACACACCAGCTGTACACCGTCGTGGCCAGCACATGCCTTGAGTACATATTGTTTTAGCATTGCCGCCACACCTTGCTCCGGGTATCCCAGGCCCTATTCTGGTGCATAAAAGAAAAGTACAATAGGCTACACAGTTCAGCATGTGAACACACAGCTCGGTGCATTCACATGGCCATTCTGGTGCAGAAAATTAGAGTGCGAACGACCACACAATATTCAGCATGTGGGCTCACAGCAGGGGGTAGGTAGGGTAGTGACGACGCCTTTTCTTCCCTATCAATTCCTGCTGACACGTGAGTGCACTCACATGGCCAGTATGGAGTCCACCAGCTGCCCACGTTTGCTCGGCGGGAAGTCCTTCTCCTCCAGTCTCATGGTGGCGCTGAACGCCACTGCCTCCCGCACCGTCACCACAGGCGAGTGGATGTCCACCTGCACCAGCGCGCATTGTGAGTAATAATATATATTTCACTTGAGTACACACTCGAACATAGTACTTTTTGACGTGTACGAAGTACTTGTACAAGTATACCCAGAATGGTTGTGCATGTGCTGTAGTACCACAGGCAAGTGTATGTCGACCTGCACCACCGCGTGTGACAAGCACTTCAATATGTTGACCTGCACGACCGCGCATGAGCAGTACTATTACACTTGAGTACACACACATGTACATAGTACACACATGTACATAGTGCCGGTACTTGAGAGTAGCGGCAACCGTCACCACAGCAGAAAGTATGCCGACCAGTGAGGAGCACTGTGCGTGGGCATGCGACTTGTAGCAGCGGTGGCAGCGCCAGTACTTGCTCGAAGTATCAAGCACCGGTATTACTTTGTGCTGGTGTAGTGTAGTACTTCTAGAGTACTTCTGAAGTAAACAATTGTGGTACTGTAAATTATGTTGTTGTGGCGGAACGAGGCTGCTGAGCGAGGGCCTACCGCAGGGGTGCGCTGGCATTCCACCCCCACTCACACCACTGTCCGGCACCGCGCACTCATGCAGAATGCTGGTTTGACATAAAGCCTTGGTGGAGCATTATGTGAGAATTGACAGCATTTTTTAGTTGTGCTCACCTGCTCCACATAGCCGGCAATGCGCGTAAACGCCTTGCTGTCCGTGGGGTGTCCGTTGAGCGTGAAGGTGCCGGTGATTTCGCCGCCTGTCTTGCGCCCCGCCAGCACGTCCAGCAGGGTGGTCTTGCCTGGTGCAGATTGCAGCAGGCGGCAGCGGCGCAGTGGTGAGAGTAAGGTCGCACAAAAATGTACGCACAGCGTGAGGACGCTGCCTCACCAGCCCGCTAACATGAAAACTCATCTAGGAGCGATAAACTCTAGGTCTCCTCACCGGTAGGGGCCGTCACCCTGGGCGGACCCGTGC
>JAULBY010033060.1:0-15200 GCA_032358315.1 Ophiocytium majus
GGGGGGGGGGGGGGGGGGGGGGGGGGGGGGGGGGGGGGGGGGGGGGGTGGTCGGGGAGTCAAGGCAAAAAGGGGGTGCTCAGCGCTGGGAGGGGCTTTCTGTCAAGTGGTTATTAGAGTGTAACAGTATGAAAACCAGGGTATATACACGTAATGTGACATGGCAAAGTTGTACCACAAAAGCATCCTTTTAGCAGGCCCTGCTGTTATTGCACTACTTGCGTTTCAGAAAAAATGTGAAAATATCAGGGGGCTTATGCGGCTGCGGTGACAGGCGGGCGCGCAAGGGGAGCATGGGCTGGCTGTGTGCACACGCAGCAGTGGGTGCTAGTGGGTGGCCGGGTGATGGTTGGCCAGGCGAGCAGGCGTGTCATAAGCGCCATATGTTTATTGTTGTGTGCGTGCGTGTGGTGTGTGAATGGGAGTGTCACCTGCAGGTTGCCCATGCGGATGAGGATGTCCGTGTCCTCAATGCCGCTGCACTTGAGGTAGTGGTCGTAGCACATGATGGCGTGGCCCATGGCATCCTCGTACTTGCCTGAGCATGGGCAGTGCACAGGCAATGAGCAGTGGCATGTTAGGGTGCCATGCCACTGCAGTCCGGCTCCATAGTGGTAGGCCACACCATGTCAACCACCATGACTTCACCCACCGCTTGTAAATGAAGTCATAAGTGGTAGGGCGCAACAGCGGCAGCAAGCCTGAGGCTGTCCGGTCAAATTTGTACCACCAAGCCCTTGCGGCAAGCCCTGCTACCAAACACTGTATCTGTGACATTGGTGCAGCACTTCTTCAGCTGCTGCAGCTTCAATGAAACTCGCCACAAAGCTGTGTGCACATGCGGTTCATCTCCTAGCGAATGGAACTGCCAGAAGGACATACAAGCACCATGCCTATTTGCACCCAACATTTTGCCTTCGCTGCAGAGCTGCCAGACTCCTCACGGCCGATGCGATGAACCATCTGTAGCTTTATTGACGTGTTTTACACAGGTTCAGCGCAAACCCGCTGCAGCAGCTTGCGCACAAGTGCATTGCCTCACACGCAACCAAAGCGGCTGGTTACGTCCACTCATGCAGCCTAACGTTAATAGGCAACACGCTGTCTCCGCATACATGCTAGGTGCTACATTCGGGTCGCCACGGCCTTCGCGTGTAAAATTGCAGAGGCTGGCAAATAACGGCACTAGGATGACAGCTTGGCTATAGCAAACTAGGCTGCACATGAATTCGCGTGCGCACGTGGCTGCGTTCATCTACTACCTCAGAAATACACGTTTTCAAAGGCAAAGCGCCCGCCAGCGTGTCTTGGATGCAGCAACAGAAAACCAACACAACACCCCGCTACAGTTTTCCATTGCAGAACTTCAGCGTTGTTTCAACCATGATAAACTTCAAGTATGAGAAAACCTGGCAACCATGCTGGTGATGCAAAAAAAATTGCGGCCGCACAAACCACCGTTGACACACAAGCAAGTCAGTGCCGTGCATGGTAACATATTCACGGTGCCCTATCTAATCATACAGGGCCATGCATGGCCATCGCTTCATGTCGACATGGGTGTCCTGGGTTCTTGCACACCCACAAGTGCAAATTACTAAAACTATATACAATTTCAGATGTATATGAATTTGATCGCAACACATACAAACAAGTACCATTAGTCCAATAAGTATGTTGCTCATTCGGTTTGGCACGTGACAGCGACAGCCAGCAAAATCTGTGACTTGTGCATCGTTAACGAAAATGGCAGCATAGGTCCAGCACTGGGCCGTGTCAAAATCTCAGCCTCCAACTCGTAGATGGGCCCGAGATATGATCATTTGTGTGCTTGCTTCCAGAACCGCTCCCTCCCCCCCCTGCCGTCGTTCAGCAGCAGCAGTGCCGGCACTGTTCCGCTGAGGGTGGTCACACGCCAGAGCATATCAGGGCACACAACACCGGGGGCAGCTCACCGGCGTAGGGAAGTGTTTTCCTACTGGTAAACCAGCTCTGCGTTGCGGCACAGGTGCTCCGGTGCCCGGGCACGGCCTGTAGCCGCCGCCCTCGCCACCCTTTCCTTTGCGTGACCGCTCGCCGTGGGGGTACGCCAACATGCCGTCAGTGCGGGGGGATAACATCACCGCCGTGGCATGGCAGCGGCCGCCGCGCAATAGACGCGGTCCACTAGGCAGTAGCAGACTGCTGATACCACTCACGGGTCCGCCGGTGCTCTGTGCGTCGTGTGCTGGTGTGCGCCACACTGCTGGCCTGCCTTGCCCCTCAGCAGCAGCCCCCCGGCTACAGCGCCACACTGCTGCCGGAACACGCCACTGGGCGGGTGGCGGCTACTTGTGCGTACAAACCACCCCGTTACCTCACCACTCCCCAACGCACACGCCGCCATTGTGCGTGCGTCGTGTGTGGTCGCCCCTGCCGTTTGGTGGTGTGTCTGGAGTGATTTCTGCCCTTCCCGTCAAAGTTCGAAAAAGACCGATTCGCAGCCGCCGAAAACCGGAAGGTCGGCCGGAATCGCCTGTAACGTCACTTTCAAGTTGAAGTTGACAAATTTGAAGTTACCAGCGTGTGCGCCTTGAAGTTGGCTGTCACATATATTGACGTTGGGCACACAAAAAATTATTTGCGGAAGATTCCTGTCCACTACGTGCAATGAGCAACATACGTATTGGACTAATGGTACTTCTCAAGTACTTCGAAGCATTCATTGCAGTGTATGTGTTTACAGATGCCTGCATATACAGAAGCCGCACTACATGCTATAATGTTAATGTGTACACTGCACACACGATGTAACACTCACCAGCGCTGAGCGCCAGCTCCTCGTACAGCATCCCCAGCTTGAGGTAGGCCGTGTGGTCGCCGGCATCCAGCGATATGGCCTGCTGCAGGGACGCAAACGCCATCTGGTGCTGCCCAAGCGATTGGTACGCGCCGCCCATGCTGCACACACAGTGACACATGGAATGGCACCGCCAAGGGCGTGCAGCTGCTCAGCGGACCGATGCGCTGGCGGCTGGTTGAACAACATAAATACAGGGACTAGCACCGCCCACCCGACTAGTTTACCATACTTCAACAGTACAAGTGTGTGAGTTGGCGGTGTCGTGAGTTGCTGTGCAGCGCTTGAGCGGCGGCAAACGATAACTGCATTGCACAGCACGGCTCTTAGGTTTTGATAAGGTGGTCAAAACAGCAGCTGCTGTGACTGTGACTCCTACAAACATGTTTGCATGACCTGCTTGCACCTGCAAGTGGCTGCCAGGCACACCGCGGCACTAGCCACATCCCAAACGCGCATGTGCATCGCACATGCACTGATGCCAGCTGTGACACACCGCCAGGAAAGCACCACAGGCTGCGAAAACGTCTACCACACCCATACATTACACATTTTGCTGTGCGCAGCCACCATACAACCTTATATGCGTGCACATCCTTCACAACCCACTGGCCGCTGCCCCGCCCTCCAAGCGCAAGCGCTGCGCCAGCAGGCAACGTGCACATAACCTTGTACTTCCAAATCAGTACTTACTATATACCTGATAGCCCCCACGCCTCACCTGCGGAACACCTCTCCGCGCGCGGGGTCCGCCTGCACCGCCGCCATGTACGCATCCACTGCCCCCCCAAAGTCCCCCCCATCGTGAAGCAGCCGCCCCTTGAGGTTCAGCAGCGTGGCATCGCGCGGCGCACCCCCCAGCGCCGCCTCCACCGCCGCCAGCGCCGCCCCCCTGTCCCCCCGCAGCCCCCACTCCCCCCCGGCTGCTGAGCTGCCGCTGCTGCCGGCGTCGGGCAGCAGCCCCAGCTGCGGCGCCAGGTCGTCGCCCGTGCGCGCGCGAACCTGCGAGATGCGCACCCCTTCGTTGAGGAGGCGAACCAGGGCGTCGCGTGCCAGGGGGGCTGCTGCCGCCCCCGGGGCGCCTGCGG
Organism: Ophiocytium majus; assembly: GCA_032358315.1. Classification (NCBI taxonomy): domain Eukaryota; class Xanthophyceae; order Mischococcales; family Ophiocytiaceae; genus Ophiocytium; species Ophiocytium majus. The sequence goes on from JAULBY010033060.1 coordinate 3,927, forward strand.
TGGTGAGGCCGTAGGACCAGGTGGAGACGGAGGAGCCGCCGAGGGCGGGGAGGGGGGAGAGGGTGGCGATGGCGAAGGGGGCGGCATTGTCGGTGGCGGCGGCCACCGCGATGGCGGCTGGGTGCATGGGGGTGGGCAGGCCGAGGGACGACAGCTCCTGTGTGGGGTGGCGGTGGGAAAAGGGGGGTGGGAAGAAGTGGCGAAAGGGGCATGATGCGTCAGGGAAGCATTCAGCAGGTGCGCAGTCATGGGAGCAGGTGCAAGGGTCGGAGCCGCAATTAGCAGGAACATGCAAATCCCGCAAGATGGCTCCGCACGGAAGTTAGGGCCCATCATTGGCGCGGCATAGTGCCAACACCTGGCAATCATCAATCATATCGTAGGGCGTTCTCTCGCCTGTGCCGCAGCCACCGCCAGTACCGGCATCGCCAGAGCACAGGCCTCACCTCGTTGCTGGGAGCATACAAGTTGACCGCCCCATCCTCCATGCGCAATGCCCTCTTCCTGTTAGCGGTGGTGCTGGCCTGAGCTGCCGCTCCAGCTGCTTCTGAGGTAGACATGGCCACCCTGGCGGCACACGTCCGCTCCCTAGGCCGCACCAGCGCCCGGGCCCCATACCGCCGCCCTGCCCAGGCAGACCCGGCAGCCATGAAGTTGCCGCCTGCATGAAAAGCGAAAACTGATTGCGGTAGGACCACCGCTGCCACCACAGCCAACAGCAGCAGTGCCGCAGGCGTGGCTGCGCCACATCCGCGCATCGTAGCCTGTGGACCCGCGTCCACGGCCAGCGGCAGCTGCTGGGGCGAAGATAACCGACGGGGTGGCAGCCGAAGGGGACTCCAATACAATCATACAACCGGGAGTTGAAGTGCGTCTTGAAGTTGGCGGGGGGGAGCGTGCTGTTTCCGGGGCTGCAGGTGGGGTGGGCGGGAGGTCAGAACGCCACACACAGCAGCCGCCGCAATGTCGCTGGCAAACGGCCTTCCCGTCGCGCTCCTTCGCATCATTTTCAGCTACGTCGGCCAAGGGCACTACCTGCAGGTGTGCAGCACTTGCCTGCACTGGCAGCTGATCTATCGAGACTCGTTCCGCCGCACAACTGCCCAACGAGACATGTGCTGCTCCGTGCCGCTCTTGGAGTGGGCTGTCGCCAGCGGGTGCGTCATCACCACTACCAACTGCATGTGGTGGGCGGCTGCTGCGGGCAGCCTGGAGGTGGTGCAATGGGCGCACGACCGCGGCTGCAACCCCGGCACACACGCTTGCGCTCTCGCAGCCAAGAATCGCCACTTCAACGTGCTCAAGTGGTTGCACAGCCATAACTACAGCTGGGACGAGGATACCTGCTGCAACATCGCATCCACAGGCGACGTGGGCATACTCCGGTGGGCGCGGGAACAAGGCTGTCCCTGGAACGGCAGTACCTGCAGCCACGCTGCGCAGGGCGGCCACCTGGACGTTCTGAGGTTCGCGCGCCGACACAGCTGTCGCTGGGGAGAGTGGACCTGCAACTACGCAGCGGCAGGTGGCCACCTGCACGTGCTCAAATGGGCGCGCGCGAATGGCTGCGACTGGAGTGCCGAGACCTGCCGCAGTGCAGCGGAGGGCGGCCACTTTCAGGTGCTGCAGTGGCTGCGTGCGCAAGGCGCGCCATGGGATGCGCGCACATGTCATGCCGCCGCCTGGCGAGGCCACCTGGCCATGCTGCAGTGGGCGCACGGCAGCGGGTGCCCCTGCGATGCCACCACGTGCCACTACGCTGCCAGTGGCGGCCACCTGCATGTGTTGCAGTGGCTGCACTCGCGCGGCTGCGCCTGGGATGCGCGCACCACAAGCAGCGCAGCGCTGTCCGGCAACTTAGAACTGCTGCAGTGGGGGTGCAGCAATGGATGCCCCTGCGATGAGTGGTTAGTGCTGAATGCGCTGATAGCGAAGCACATGCATGTGCTTCAGTGGGTGCAGCACCATGGCTATCTGCCTGCTGCTCTTGGTGCTGCCTTGACAGGCAGGAGCACATGAGACTTATGTGCACACAGCACAAAAAACGCAGAACACGTGCGTCGCAATCGATCACTGCCCGAGCACAGAGTCAGCTGCTGCAATGCTTGGTGCTGCTGTTGACCTGCCTGCGCGCATGCTGGCAAGCACTTTCATTGCATGCGTGCACAGACAGCAGAGGACAGTGTGTGAGACACTGCACACCCAGGTGCTGTTGGCACCATGACAGGTGCAGCAATAACGATTGAGGGGCTTTGAGGCAGCTGCATTGATATGGTGCCTGTCCACATAGGTGCGCTTTGTCCTTCTGGCCTCCTAGCAGTCGCGCAACAGCTGCTACAGCGTGGCTGAAGCGCAGGTGATAATGCCGGCACTGGCGTTACTGCTGCTGCTGCTGCTGCTGAAATGTTTGATCAGGCATGCTCCTGCCCCCATCGAGCCGCAGCGGCATCCTGTGGTGCATCGTCCATTGTGTGCTTGTCGCAACGGCCAGCAGCCATGTGTACAATGCCTGCTGCCTGCTGGCTTGAACAGCTTTGTCCGTGCTGCAATTGCTACCATTTCTGCCGCTGTTGACACCTGTGGCTCTGCACATGCCTTGTTGAGGTGGCGCACGGCCGCCGTGGCCGAGGTTGGCAGGCACCACCAGGGCGCCAGCCATTGGCATGACGCACACAGTGTTGTGTGCACACGGCCTTGGCGTGGCAGACGCCCTGAGCAGCCTCGCATGCTCAGAACTGTGCTGCAGCGCTGCGCAAAGGGGCGCGTGATGGCCTGCGTGATGGCCTGGGACACACTGTCCACAAAGCACTCACTTCAGCACCGAACGCGCCGCGCAGATCCGGCCCAGTGTTGCTGTGCTGAGCTGCTGGCTCGCTGTGCCAACATAGCGCTCCAGCAGTGCCCACGACCGTGCGGTCTACGACCGTGCGGCTAGTGCGACGCACGCTGCAAGCACGCTGCAACGAACCTGTGCACACAAGCCGCGCCGCCACGCCACTGGCATGCGCTAGTGCCCTGGCACCCTCCCATCATCACCCTGTTGCCACGAGCCCACCTCACCGGCTACGCATCCGACATGGTTGTGCCAGGCGCCGCCGCCGCCGCCGCGTCGCCGTCCTGCTGCGCATACTTCTCCACCAGCTGCAGCAGTATCGCATCCGCGCCCAGGCGCACGGCGCTGAGCTCCTGTCCCTGCGCTGCGCCGCTGCCCGCCGCCGCCGCCGCTGCCGCGCGCGCCTCCCGCGCCGCCGCCGCCTCCGCCTCCGCCTCGCGGTTCCACGGCCAGTCGTAGCCGCCGCGCGCGTTGTGCTCGGGCAGGCGCTGCAGCGCGGCGAAGGCCTCGCCGAGCATGAACGCGGCCTTCTGCACGCGGCTCGTGATGAGCGACAGAACGCTGGGCGCCTGGTAGACGATGCCGTCCATGATGTAGTACACGCCGCGCACCTGTGGGCAGTGCGTGTGGAAGACGCGCGTGGCAGCGGCGGCGGCAGCGACGGCGCACACAGCAGTCTGAGTCGCTGTGGTTGGGTGGGGCTACTGGTCAGGCGGTGGCGGCGGCGCTGATGTGCGCTGCTGGTCAGTGCACTATTTGTGCCACTCCCGCTGCGAGTGCATTTTGAGCGTCGGCGGCGGAAGGGGGAGGAGGACCCAGCTGCGCCTACTCACTAGATGCCGCTGGGGTGAAATGCGGGTGTGGGTTTTGCCGCCCAGAAGTATGGCACCATGCGCCTGCCATACAAGTGCGCCGCACACAGACACACGACCTGCACCTCTGTGCAGCCACAAGGTCTCATTGTGGCGGCAGAACACCGGCGCCCCCGCACAGCGCCACACAACACAGCCGCAGCCTACAATGCCAGCAAGTGCAGGCACCGGGCAATCTCACCTCCGCCTGTGTGCGGCTCTTGCGGTACTGCTTCTTGATCACAAACAGGTGGCGCCCCGGCGGAGGGGCTCCAGGCGGCGGCGCCTCGTCCGTCTCCGGCGGCAGGTCCTCCAGCACATACTCCACTCCCGTCATGGTTTTGAGGGCCAGGTTTGGGTTGAGCCCCTGCATGCGGCACACCTCGTTGTTGCAGGAGCGGTCGTAGAAGGGGCTGAGGGCGAAGTAGTCGAGGGCCGTCTCGGGCCCCAGCCAGAAGGAGCGCAGCCACATGGTGTCCTGGAAGGAGATCTGGGACTGGTCCTCGATCTCGTCCTGGTCGCGAGCTGCCGCTGCTGCGCGTGATGCCATCATGGCTGGTGGTGGTGGTGCTGGTGAGGTGCTACTGGTGGCTGCTGGTTGGCGCTGGCTGCTTCTTTAGGTGCGAACGTTGGAATGGTGGTGTGGGGGAGGGTGCTGCCTTGTCGAGCTGATGCAGGTGGTGGGCAACAGCAGCGGCGGGTTGCAGTGAGAGTGAGAGCTGTGCCAGGATGCTGGTTTGAAGCCCTGAAAAGTTCGTGCTGCAGCTCTGCGTGTCGCACAACAAGCGTTGCTAGCAGCAGGTGCTGCTGAGATGCTGCTGAGGCAGCGCTGACACACAGCAGCTGCTTTTTAAAGCCTGCTTACAACTATACAGTGCAAAAACAGAATTGGAAGATGATGAACGATGTGTTCAACTGCCTTGCTTGCTCATGCACTGCGCTGCGCGCTGTTGTAGGCAAAAACAGGGCTGCCGTTTGCGCTGCCGCTTACGTCTGGGTGATCTTGACGGTTGGCACACCTGCCGGCAGGGGCAACCAGGCCTCTTCCCCTGTAGTGTCCACAATGCGCTGCTGCACAAACCTCCAAAACCAACTTGAAGTTAGAGAGTTGAAGTTTGTGAAGCTGTGATTTCAGATGTCGCTCTTGAAACAAGTGAGACGGTTGCCACAGCACAGCTCTCTGCAAAGCATCACCACCTGCGAGCTTGGTGACCAGCGGGGTATGCGGCGCTGATTGCGAAGTGGACGACCTAGGCGCACCTCACGCAGCTGTAAGTGCTGGCGATGTCGCGGCTGCGCCTTGTGTGTGTGCCTTCCGCTCTTCGCGGCTGCGCGAGCCACTGAGTTTGGATTGCCCTGTGGTGTGCAGGAGGTGCGAGCCACACCGCTGTGTCTTGCTGGTTTAGTGCCACCAGAATGGCTGTTGCCGCATTGTCAGAACGTTGGCAGCGGCTGCGGAGTGGTGCATCACCATTGCAAGGCAGGCCAAACCATTCAAAACCCCTCTGCCTCCCGCACTACACACGGTTGCAGTTGCGGCAACAGCAGCCCCTGTTGCCTATTGCGGCAGCCGTGCGCACCGCCGCACACCTGTGCATCCTTCAGAAGCCGCACCTGCTACTGCCGCTGTTGCCACCACTGCTGTCCACCACCACCAGACCCTATGTTTTTTCCTCATGCGTCACCGCCGCACCATTCACGCGCACGCCGCTGCAACAGCCGCGCTGCCAAGCTGCGCACGGCCCACTTACCCCCCCACCCCCGTGACTGCCGCTGCCCCTGGAACAGGAGCAAGCCCGTGGTCAGCGCACACAGCAGCCATGTCCCTGCGTGCCCTGTCCCGAGCTGTGCTGTCGGCGGGAGCAGCCCACATGCACCAGGCCACTCGCTGCGCCAGCACGGCCGCGGGCGCCGCCGCCGCGTCCCGCTCCTTCGCCGCCCTCCAAGGCCTCAAGCGCGAGGAGAGCGGCCGCAGCGGCAGGTATATGCGCATGAGGCCAGCAGCTTTCGCGGCGGCGGCGGCAGCGGCGGCGGCGGCGGCAGGGGCGGCGGGCAGTGGCGCAGAGTGTGCACCCGAGCTGCCTCGCGAGGACTCCAAGGCCAACAACCTTGCTCGTGAGGACTCTAAGGCGATCTGGCCCAGCCAGCACAGGCCCAAGAGCGGCGGCATGAAGATTTTCTCCGGCAACGCCAACCCGCCGCTCGCCAAAGAGATCGCCTCGTGAGTACCAAATTACTGCTCTAATTTGTGGCGGCGTGGTGCGTGGTGGGGGGTGCGCGCACGCAGTGGTACGGGCGGCTGCTGCGTGCGTCCTTTGCAAGTTGCATTCGTTGTTGGCTGACATTCATCCTGACATGGCTGTGTGCTTTCCAGCCACATATTTTGATTTATTGATTTATGTTTGGTGATGGGAAGTGCACAGGTGGTCGACTGCAGAGGACCAGCTGGCACTGGGGTGTACTGCTCAGCTGCTGGCTCCCAAGTGTACAACTGCGGACACGTCATGCTTGTGTTGGTGTGTGCCTGCTGCTGATGGCTGCTGCGTGGCATTATTTTCTTTTGTGTGCAGGTACCTGGGTATCAACCTGGGTAAGATCACCGTGAGCCGCTTTGCGGACGGCGAGGTGAACGTTATGGTGCACGAGAACGTGCGCGGCAAGGTGAGCCACGCACGCGCAGCGTACAAGCTGCAGCGTGTGCATGTTTTAAACATACTTCTAAAGTATGTACTTCAAGTATATGCTTCAACGCTTGACGAGTTCATGTGTGCGTGGTAGTAACGTCTCTGGTATTGCCAGCCAGCATACAAGTGAACCGCTCGTTTGGACACGCTGCTTCCACTGGTGCGCGTGTTCACCTGGCACACCCCAAGGAGAGCTCAGTTAGCAGGCACATGCGCTGCATTATGCAATTCAGTCTATGTCACTGCCTCGCCTGCACGTGCATTGCAACACCTGCGGTAACATGCCTCTGGTCGGCTGGCCCTGCAGCCACTGCAGCTGCACCTGCTGTAATCAACCTTGCAACAGCGACTGACCGCTAATGATGAATTGCATTGCCTCAGGCGTGCAAAACCATGTGGTATTATGCCGTTTCCTCAAATGTTTTATGTAATTGTTTGATGTAACTGCCTTTTTTTGCCTTTTTTCTGCAGGACGTGTACATCATCCAGCCCACATGCATGCCTGTGAACGAGAACCTGGTGGAGCTGCTGCTCATGGTGTCCACCATGCGCCGTGCGAGCGCGCGCCGCATCACCGTTGTCATCCCCTACTACGGGTGAGCTACTGTGCTGCTGAGCACTGCTACCGCTGCTGCTGAGCACTGCTGCTGCTGCTGCTAAGCACTGGATGCCGCACGTGTCACTGCCTATGCCTGGGGGCACAGTGGGCACGCCGTGCTGGTGCGGGGGAAGGTTGTTGCGGTGCGTCTTGCCAGTGCATTGCTGCAGGTGATGTCAGTGGCGCCAAGTTGACATTCTTTGTTAGCGGCGCCTACTTGCCTGACAGCTGGTCATGCGCATGCCCGGTGCTACATGCGAGTAGGATGTTTGTAGCACTTGGCATCATCAACAGTTGTATTTATTCGTGTACTAGAGTTTAGACAGCGCGCCGTCAGTGCGTGCCACACAGTACGGCAATCGCAGGTCACTGTTCTATGATTGGGTGCAATTCGTATGTAGCGCCGCGAATACCTACTACACGCCAGATGACTGCCGCACATACTAGGCGAGCGCACACCACATCTTTATGATGGAATCCGCGGTCCGGTAGGTGCGAGACTTGACTGCCCTGAGTGGCGCAAGTCTTTGCTTTGTTAACCCCCTTGCACCGGGTGCCGGCCGCTACCGGTGGGGAGACCTAGAGTTTATCGCTCCTAGATGAGTTTTCATATACTACTGTAGTACTATCATGTCGCAGCTCAAGACATGTGTGGCCTGCGTCATGCATCATAGAAGCAACCACCTGCGTGCGCAGGCAGCTCGGCCCCCGCCGCCTCAATGGCAAAGGGGGGCACCAACGCACATGCTGCGTGCGGCCACCACGGCTCCCGCACACGCACACACACACGCCCAGAATTCTACACAGCTGCTGCCGCTCCTCCACCGGCGCTCCTGCATCCCTGATGTCCGCACACTTTTTGGGGGGGAAAGAAAGCTAAAAGGGTTGCGTTAAGCCCAGATACTGCCGTGGCTGCAAATGTCAGGCCGAAGCCCGTAGGCTGATTCGCCCACCCGGTCAACCACCAGTCAGCCCACTTTTTTGTCAACAAAACAAAAACCCATTGCTTTTCTGCAGCTATGCGCGCCAGGACCGCCAGATACCCTAGAAAAAACAAAATACAATTGTTTTTATCCATTTTTTTCCCGGCTGTGCGCGCCAGGACCGCAAGATGATTTTGCTTACAAACAAACGAACAAAAAACGTTGCTTTTTCTTCTGAATTTTTCGCAGCTATGCGCGCCAGGACCGCAAGATGACCGCGCGCGTGCCCATCTCCGCGGCGGACGTGGCGCGGCTGCTGGAGGCCATGGGCGTGGACAGGGTGGTGGCCGTCGACCTGCACTGCGGGCAGATACAGGTGGGAGCGCTGAGCAGGCGCCGCTGCTGCTGAGCACGGCTGCTGCTGAGCACGGCTGCTGCTGAGCATGGCTGCTGCTGAGCACTGTTGCTGCTGGGGCACGGCTGCTGCTGAGCAGTGCTGCTGCTGAGCACTGCAAATGCTGTAGGCGAATGCACCGGTGTGTATGTCTGCAGCGACGCTTTTGCGCCGCTGCTAGTGCATGTGCGTGCAAAGTTGTACATGCGTATGTTGCCTGCGGCATGGGCCAGGCAGCGCCTCTGCTGAGCATGGCCACTTAGCTGGCACACCCTCCTGGCGGGCAGTGCACGGTGGCACACTTTGCTGTTGCTTCGCTGCCGTGAGGAGGTCAAGGTGTCAGTCACACGTTGGCAGTGTACAGGTGTTGATATGTTTTCGTGCTATATTTGACGTAGCTGAACTGGCTCGGTTCCCTGGTATGTTCAGGGCCTTTGTACAGAGCAAACAGTGTATGTGCACACACAGCAGATGTGTGCATTGCCCAAATGTATGCCCTCCAAGAGCCAGTCACTTGCACCGGTGCACACAAGCAGTGTCACTCTCATGCCGCGCTGACAATGGTACCTTCTCCACGTAGCAGAAGCATGTGTGCCTATAAGGCTAGCAGCGCCGCACGGTATGGCATGCGCAAGTGGTTGGCAGCTTGACAACGTTCAGTACCCTCATGCCCTTGTTGGTGCCAAGGAGCACTTCTGGTCCCACCTGTTGGCATGCGACAGTGCTGGCGCCAAAACATGTCAGCAGCAGCACTCACGTGCTCTGTTGACCAGGCGTTTTGAAAAGCCCACCTCTACTACCCACTGCTAGTGAGCCAAGGGCGAAAGTACACGACCCACAGCTGCACGCGGCTCCAATGAGCTGCGCCACAGCATCGCCGTCATCAGGCAGAGCACGACTGTCAATGCCCGCAACTCCATAACACTAATGAATTCTACTGCGCACGCCTGGTGTGTGTGCGCCTTTGCAGGGCTTCTTCGGCCCGCGCGTGCCCGTGGACAACCTGGACGGCGGCATCATTGGCGTCGGGTGAGTAAGCCCCTGCAGCTACTGTAGGTGCCAGCACTGGCGTGTGGAGCCCCAAGCTTGCGGCCCGCTGCTGCTCCTCGTTGCCTTAGGTAGTTTCAGTTGTTCATCTGCGCTAGTGGGTGTGTGAGAAGCCAGGCCATGCAAGCCCGCATGAAGCAGTGGCAGTCCGCGGCCCATTTTAAGACACACTCAAGAGTGGTGATGGGTCGCAGCGTATAAATTTGGCATCATACGCCGTATAACGTATTCAAATACGGCGTATGACATATCGCAATGAGCATATTTATACGGCAAATATGCCGTATAACACATTTGTGGGTTTATAAATGCATAGAAATACGCCGTACTCTGTACAACGTATAAAATACGTTATACGCCGTGACCCATTCTTGAGCGCGTTGCACAGCCGCCAACATCGAAGAGGTGCCGCACACAGGCAGGCCTGAACGGCCGGCAGGCGAGTGGTCAAGGTAGCGTCTTATCCGTGCATGCGCTATGCCTCCTGGGCACGCTACAGCGTGTTGTATAGCCTGTCTGCGCTGGGACAGCCAATGGCTTAGCCTGTGGTTGGCAAGGGGGACAAGTGTTGTGCGCGTGTCTACTTAGCATGCCAGCGCTGGTGTTGGTCACAGTGTCTGGCATCACCCGCCTGCACGACACGCCTGCTTGGTTGTGACAGGGGTTCAAAGTAGCATGCACCAATCTGTAGAACAGAACTGAATGGAATGCACCCTGAATCCTTGTTGCCAGGACCTGTGCTCCTGGTGTATGCTTCTAGAGAAGGATGTGTATACTTCAGAGAAGCATGAGCACGTGTGGATGCGGGTAGTGCAGCCATTGCCCCTTTCCGGCACCTGCCACCTACCTGGCACTTTATCAAACGCGTGATACCCCATTTAACCGTTTTTTGTAACTGTCTGTAACTGTCCACACACACGCACAGCTACTTTGGCGACAAGGACCTGCACAACCCCGTGGTGGTGTCGCCGGACGCGGGCGGCGTGTACCGGGCCAAGAAGTTCTCGGAGGGGCTGGCGGCCAAGTACGATGTCAGCGCAGGTGAGCCCTCTCATTTGCAGGAGCGTATTCCAGTATGCCAAGTATTGTTAGGTAGTTGACAAAGGGCGCAGGATGTGCTGCTGCTGGTGTGCCAGCAGCAGCAGGAGCTGCTAGCTCTACGGGAGCAATTTGGGACAGGAGTGCAGCTAGCGCCACCAGGTGACAGCCGCGGGGTACCTATATGTGTATGGGTGCCCACTGCACCGCACTTGCGCAAAATGGCGGCCTGCATGAAACGTGGCGTCTCAGCTGCTGCTCAAAAGTGGCGCATTCTAGCTGGTGCACGCGTGCGCCGCAAGCACCTGCGTGTGGTGGAGTACTGGCTACGCACCTATGACCTGCTGTCACGCAAGTGGAAGGGCAGTGATCAGTGTTCAGCTGAGGGCGGTGGTTCCACTCAAGGGGTGGAAGAGGTGGCGCAGACATCCGACACCTCAGACTGCAGCAGCGCGTCTGGCGCATCATTTTTCAGCACAGGCGACACTGATACGGACAGCAGTGGTACGAGCAGTGGTACGAGCACCGGTGGTGCGAGCATCCACATGGCGGACGCGGGTGTGCCAGTAACAGGGGGAACAGGCAGTGGCAATGGCGTGAGTGGTGCGCCAGTAACAGGGGGAACAGGCAGTGGCCGTGGCGTGTGTGGTTTGCCAGTAACAGAGGAGGGACAGGCAGTGGCAGTGGCGTGGACAGTGGAGGTGTGCCAGCAACAGGGGAAACAGGCAGTGGCACGGGCAGTGATGACTCAGCGGAGGAGCCGTTTGACAGCGAGGCAGCAGCGATGCCCGCTGGTGGTGTACCATTGAGAGACTATGTGGCGACGGCGCCGGCAGTTCAGCGAGCTCTGGACAAATTGCGCGCGGCGCTGCCCGACCATGTGTTGACATTACGTGTGGACCTGCG
>JAULBY010033071.1:0-15195 GCA_032358315.1 Ophiocytium majus
GGGGAGAGGGGAGGGGGACAAGGGGCAGCCGCGCGACGGCGCGCCCGCGCTGCTGCGGCCGCGCCCGGTGAGTGACAGGAGTTGAAGTTGTGGTATGCTGAGTTGAAGTTCTTATATTAGTCATGGATACATCAAGGCGCGGAGAGGGGGAGGGGGCAGGGGGGAGGGGGACAAGGGGCAGCCGCGCGACACGCGGGCGCGCTGCTGCGCCCGCGCCCGGTGAGTGAGAGAATTGAAGTTGTGGGCTGTGGAGTTGAAGTTTGTATATCAGTCATGGAGACGTTAGGGCATGTGCGCACCAGCTACACTACGAGATCTATGGGGGGTCGGCTGTTGAAGTTTGTTCATGAGGCATAGAGGGCATGTGTGCACCAGCTATACTACGGGATGTATGGGGGGGGGGCCGGCTCCGTGGCCTGCCATGCGGCGGCCGGCGGGCTAGCGCTCGGCGGGCCCAGCAGTGGCATGTGCCTAGTTGAAGTTGTGATATGTTGACGGTTGTGCCGAGTTGAAGTTCTGGTATGTTGGAGGTTTGCAGGGCGAGGGTTGTGTGTGGGTGTGTGTGGGGGGGGGGACAAGAGGCGGCGAGGCCCTGTGTGCCTGTTCTGCTGCGCCGGTGAGTGAGATTAGTGAAGTTGTGGTTTGTTGGGGTTCTGTAGGGTGTTTAGGGGAAGGCAGGTGGGGGCGGCAGCAGGTAAGTGAAGGAGTTTATCTAGTTGTGCTAAAGCTTGCAGGGGGGGGGGAGGGGGGGGACAAGGGGCAGCCAGAGAGCAGGTCCGCACTGCTGCGCCCGCGCCCGGTGACTGAGAGGAGTTGGACATGTGGAAGTTTGTAGGGTGGGGTGGAGGAGGAGAGACGCCCGCCGTCCAATCCGGATTACTTCTGAAGCGTTAGGGTTGCCACAATCAACTACTGCTCGGAACTACTCCGTAGACCGTAACGTGATTTGACCGTAAACTTGACACGAAAATAACACTTTTATACGTACATGTGGAGGACATGCCCCAGCAGCACAAGGAAACAGGCGAAGCAGGGGCAAAACGAGGCAGCACTGCAGGCCCCTTTCATCAATGCAGTAGTGAATTCATGATAAGCAGAGCTGACCAGGCAGGTGAAGCTGGACAGAGGAGTTGATGGAAGTGCAGTGTGGCCTTGACGCCCGCCATGAGCTCCTTGACGGTGGCGCCGTACTCCGCCTCATTGTGCGAGAACACCTTACTCCATGCGCCCACCAGCCGCTCATGCGTGAAAAGCGCACTGTTGGCGGGCACTGCGTGAGCACGGCGCAGGTGGCATAGCCGCAGGCGCGTCAGTGTACAGGTTGCACACGAGGTGCTGGTCGGGGAATGCCAGCGTGGCGATGTTCGTCATGGCGGCACGGATGCGCTCCATGGAGCTCGTCGTTCTCAGCCCAGAAGGCGACAAACTCAGCCTCCTTTGCCTTGCCGCGCAGCTTGTGCGTGAGCGGCGCTGTGAGGTGCCGGTAGCCCGGCATCATGTGCGCGTAAAACTGGGTCATGCCCAGGGATAGCATCATGGGTGCAGCGCCGAGGTGGAGCGCGGTGAGGGCAGGGCCATCATGAGCTCGTTGTAAGTGCAGGGGGGGGGGGTACCCGCAATGGGTATCCCCGCCCCCTGCAATGACAACAAGTTCACGATGGCTTTCTCTCACCGCGCTCCATGTCGGCGCTGCGCACATCCCTGGGCATGACGCATTTTTACGCGCACATGCTACGGGCACCTCACGCCGCCGCTCACGCACAAACTGCGCGAGGTGCAGGAGGCTGAATTCATCGCTTCCTGGGCTGAGGAGGACGAGCTCAACATGGAGCGCATCCGTGCCGCCGTGGCGAACACCACCACGCTGGCGTTCCCTGACCAGCCTGCACAATCCTCAACGCCCAGGATGATGTCGTGTGGCAGCGCCTTGTGTGTGCCCAGATATCAAGAAGTGCGGCTGCTCTGCCACACAGCGCTCTAAGGCGCTGCTGTTGGCGGCCAGCTGGCGGCCAGCTGGGTCGCAAACAGGAACCTGTCCCAGTCGCGCGGGTAGGCCGTGGCATGCATCGCCCTGGCCTCGCGGCGCGCCAAGTTGGCGTGCTAATGCGCGAGCTGCCCTGTGAGTGGTAAGACGTGCGTAGTGTGCCGCACGCCTGTATGACCCAGATCTCGTCCACCACCGAGTCCAGAAATACTTCACCCTGGTCGGTGTGCAACTCCAGCTCTTGGGATGCCAAACACGCCAATGATGAGGTCACAGATGGCCTGGGCCATGGTGTGCGCTGACTTGTCGGGCAGCCACCGCCGGTGCACAGCACCACAGCGGTGAGTGTGCGCATGGTGTTGCGGCTGTTGAACATGCTGTGCACGCGGTGTTGCTCCTTGGGCGTCATGTCAGCTGGCAGGTCGTCGCAGTGGTCGCGCAGGCGGTCCGGCGCAACGTAGCGGGAGAAAGGGTCGGCGGGGTTGATTTTGCCCTGTATCTACTCCACACCACGAAGTCGTGCTCCGCCAGCTGCAGTGCCGGGCGCCTCAGCACACCCCTCACGTTGAGGTGTGGGTTGAGGAAGGGTACTGTAGCGCCTGGTAGTCGGTCATCCAGATGAACATGAGAAGCGCAGCTGTGGGTGTAAGTAAGGGTTGGCCTTGACGCCAGCCATCAGCTCCTTGACGGTGGCGCCGTACTTGGCCTCGTCGAGCAAAAACACCTTGCTCCAGGCACCAACCAGCCTCTCATGCGCGTAAAGTGCACCGTCAAGCCCAGGCTCATCGGGCATGGCATGTCCGGCGGGCACTGTGTGAGCACGGCGCAGGCGGCATAGCAGCTGGCGCGTCACTGAACAGGATGTACACGAGACGCTGGTCGGGGAACGCCAGCGTGGTGATGGTCGCCACGTCGGCACGAAGCGCGCCACGTTGAGCTCGTCCTCCTCAGCCCAGGAGGCGACAAACTCAGCCTCCTTCGCTTCGCCGCGCAGTTTGTGCGTGAGCGGCATCTTGAGGTGCCCGCAGCATGTGCGCGCAAAACTGGGTCATGCCCAGGGATGTGCGCAGCGCCGAGATGGAGCGCGGTGAGGGCAGCGCCATGATGGTGCGGTGAGGGGGTACCCCACTGCGGCGGTCGAGATGGCACCTGTGGTCGAGGAGTCTGCTGAGCACCAGCAGGACGCGCAAGAGCCCGAGCATCCTGACGACACAGCCTTCGCGAATGCGACAACGCCCCTCGTGGCACACGGGTGTGTACAGGCGTACCACGCACACCTTGATGGTCTTGTTGTTGAAACACTGGAGACGCAACACGTTTCCAGCCATAGCATGCGCACCACCAGCAGCAGCGGCACAGCATGCTGCAGCACCAGCAGCAGCGGCACAGCGGCACAGCAGGCTGCACACAGCCTGCTGGGCCGCTGTTGCTGGTGGTGCGCATGCTTTGGCTGCAAAAATGCGTTGCGTCTCCAGTTTTCGACGACAAGACCATTAAGGTGTGTGTGGTACGGCTCTACACGCCCGTGGGCCACGAGGGGCCTCTCCTGGACGCACACATCCTCAAGTCACTCGGCCACCCATCCGCGCCATGGCGGCGGAAGTGGCGTTATCGCATTCAGGCTTGTCGGCGGCTGTGTCGTCAGGATGCTCGGGCTCTTGCCCCTCCTCCTGGTGCTCAGCAACTTCCTGAACCACAGGTGCCATCTCGACCGCCGCAATGGGGTATCCCCCCATCGCACCATAGACACCATCATGGCACTGCCCTCACCGCGCTCCATCGCTGCGCACATCCCTGGGCATGAACCAGTTTTACGCGTACATGCTATGGGCACCTCACGGCGTCGATCATGCACAAGCTGGGCGGTGCACATCCCTGGGCATGACCGAGTTTTACGCGCACATGCTATGGGCACCTCACGCCGCTCACGCACACGCTGCGCGGCGAGGCGAAGACCGCCGACTTTGTCGCCACCTGGGCTGAGGTCTTGCACTGACTGCACAGCAGCAGCAGGTGCAGCAGCGTTTGCAGGGCACGCTGCGCGCAATTAGTAACACCGGTGACACAAGAAGCTGCACAGCGGATGTGGCGTTGCACAATCCGGGCACCCATATACTTCAGAAGTACGTGTGGGCGTACGTTGTACAAGCAGACCTTTGCATCCGAGTGACGGCTCCTATCGGCGGGGACACGTAGATGTTATAGGCCTCTCGATGAGTTTTTCTTGTGTACATCTTGCTGCAACCCCAGCTCTTGCCAACTGCAAGAGTGCTCACTGCCGCTCTTTCCGCCCGTTGCGTCGCTGTGCAGGCATCACGTGGCGCGCGCCTGGTGCGCGCGCTGCGCCCGCCCCTGTGGCGCACCACCAGCAGCAGCAGCGCTGGCGGCTCCACGTGGCAGCTCGATGTGAGTGCAGGCACTTGTGTTTTTTAGAAATAACTACAGTAGCAACTGGAGTTGCCTCCAACTGTCAGCTCCATGTGGGTGCAGGCGTTTACACGAGAGGCGTGTGTGTGAGTAGCCTACAATGCCGCGGCGCCAGAGGTGTGGTGGGTTCCGGTGTTCACATGGGTAGGGGTGTGTGTGCATAATCTGCAATGTCGCGGCGCCAGGGGTTTGGGGGTCACGTGCAGGCATGGGATGTGGTGAGCGCTGCTCTGGGTGACGCGCTGGCGCACGACCCGCCCTGCCAGGTACACCTCCAGCTGGCGGCCGCTCAGAGCTTTCAGGTTTGTTGACGGCGCCCACTTGTGACCTTGTCTGGATGACCCCCCCTCAAGTACTACTTCAGTAAGAAGTACATGCATGTGGCCGGCTGACTGGCACCTGTTCTGGATGGTGTCGAGCTTGTGTCTACATGGGCCGGCTCAGCATTTCCGCTCCACTGCTTTATATCGGTGTGCATGGCCTGGGCTGTTGCACAGGCACAAGCGCAAATGGACATATGTCATGATCGCCTGTGCACCTCTTGTGTGCGGCCTGCTGCTTTGGTGTGTCAGAGGTCGTCCAGTAGCTCCTACCAATGGCGCTCCCCCAACTGTGCACACATGTTTTCTCACACTTGAGCGGTATCAAATGCAGAATTCTGCCTCCACTTGCCCAGCTCAGTTTGGGTGCTGGCGGTTGCTTGACTACCAGTGAATGTGGTGTACTAAAATGTCGTGACCACCTGCGCAATTCTTGTGTGCGGCCTGCTGCTTTGGTGTGTCCGCAGAGGACATCCAGTGGCTCCTACCAATGGGGCTCCGCCAACGGCTCCATGGTGAGATGCGGCTGCGGTGTGGTGGTGCGCCCCACATCGGGAGGCGCATTCATCATGACCCCTTCTGAAGTACTTACCGTAATCGAATGCCATACAGTGCTTGCGCAATTTAGTTTGCTTTGATTTAGTGCGGTATGCGGTTGCCTTGATTTAGTGCGGGGTGCTAGGGGGGTGACATTACCGTGCACCGAATCGCGAGTGCACTTTACTTCAATATTAGGGTGCCCGTGTCAAGCATGAGTCATCGGGCACACAAGCAACAAAAATGTCTTATGTGTCCAGGAAAACCATTTTGCCCGCTCTCTGTGGGCACGCCGCAGGCATGGTGACATAAAGTTCAAAGACATGAAATCACTAACATGACATATTACTACAGTAGTACCGTAGATATCGGGGTATAAGACCCCCCCCTGGTATAAGACCCCACGCCTGAATAAGAACCCCCCGGTTTAGTGATGGAGGGGCACCTGGCAGCAAGACCCGGGGTAACCTCTATATAAATGTATTGTATATAGAACAGGAAAATGTGGTGTAAGACCCCCCCCCCCGAATACGAACCCCCGGGTGTTAGCGACGGCCGGGGGGGAGGGCTCGGCGACACAACCGGGGGGTCTTATACCCCGATATGTACGGTAGTATGGGTAGGTGTATTGCTTGTGGCACAAGCCGCGTGCGGCATGGGTGCGGTGTGCCCGAACTCACCTCAGCCCCTCCCAGCCAAGGTGACTGCACTGCCACTGCCACCCACGCATCACACTGCCGCAGCCAACGCAAATTTTCGTGTTGTTGCCTGGAAACACAATTCACGCAATTGGATTGGTTCATCTACTAGTACTTCTCCAAGTAATACTGTATCTGATCCATCATGCGCGAAGCCAGGGATAACGGGCTGCTATCACTCGGCTGCAGCGCACTCGCCAGTGTTGCATGCAAAAATCACACGGTACTTCGGTATGTGGCTCCGCCCCTGCATGAAAAACAAGCACCCTCCATCACTCCGCCCCCTTATGAAAGATATGGTAAAAGTTTCCCCCTGTAGGTGCTGCTGTGGCTCGGCTCCTGTAACTTCAACTGCAACCTTAACACTGCACCGGTTCTGTTGAGCAGGAGAACCGAGCGCTCACCACGTGGCAGCGCGTCCACTGCCGGATGCTCCCCTGTCCATGTGTGGCTCTTGCAGCTGTTGTACTGCTGTCACTGCTGGAACTTCAACTGAAATTTCAACTGATGCACTGGTGCTGCTTGAGCAGGTGTCACGAGCGCGCGCCAGCTGGCAGCGCGTCCGCTGCCGCACGGACGGTTCTTGTGGGCAGCGGAGGCGCAGCTGCAGAGTAGACGGCACAGATGACCGTGACGGCATGTCTCAGCGCGTGATCGACCGGTGGGAGATGATGGTCTCGAGGTGAGCAGTTGAAGTTGCTACAATACAAAGTTGAAGTTTGACAATGGTGGCGGCGTGTCTCAGCGATGCATCCCAATGCCCGATGATGGTTGCGAGGTGAGAAGTCGCAGTATGCCAGTGCCAAGTTGTTGTTTAAGTTTGCTGCTGCTGAGACGATGGTGACGGCATGTCTCAGCGCGTGATCGACCGCTGGGAGATGATGGTCTTCGAGGTGAGGAGTTGAATTTCGAGGTGAGCAGTTGAAGTCATCCTAGCACCATTTTGTGGTTGAAGTTGCCGCTGCTGTCAGCGAGCGGTCAACCGATGGGAGATGATGGTCACGAGGTGAGATGTCAAAGGTGCTGCAATGCAAAGTCGAAGGTTGACGATGGTGGCGGCATGTCTCAGCGCGTGATTGACCGATGGGAGACGATGGTCTCAAGGTGAGCAGTTGAAGTTACTCCAATTCAAAGTTGAAGTTTGATGATGGTGGCGGCGTGTCTCAGCGCGCCATCGACTGGGGGGAGATGATGGTCACAAAGTGAGAAGGAGAAGTTGTGCCAACCCACAAAATTGAAGTTTGCTGCTGCTAAGACAATGGTGGTGGCATGTTGCCGCATGTCATCAGTCGATGGGAGATAACGGTAGCAAGGTGAGATTGTGAATTTGTCACCAAGTTGAAATTTGCTGCTGCTGAGCAAGTTGTGGTGCTGCGGCTGCCCGAGCTGCTGCCGCTGAGCAGTGTCACAGCATCTGTGCAGCAGCGCCTGGCGCCGACGCCGACACCATTGCTGCTATGCTCTTGCTGCAGTCGTCAATGTCAGCACCGCCGCCGCTGCTGCTGCTGCTGCTGGGCACTGTTGCCGCCGCTGCTACTGCCACCGCTGCTGCTGGCAACTGCTGCTGCGGAGCCCCTGCTGCTGCTGAGCACTGCTGCTTCTGCTCTCCCTGCTGCTGAGCACTGCTGCCGCTGCTGCTGCCCCTGCTGCTGAGCAGCTGGTTCACGCTGAAGCTGGCGCGCGCAGGCGACGTGGAGGGCACGCGCAAGTTCCTGAGGCGCCACAGAGACGTGCCCGTGGACAACATGTTTCGCGCGGCCATCCGTTTCAAGGTCAGAAGTTTATATGTTAGTCATAGACACACGAGGGCAAGTGTGCACCAGCTATACTACGAGATCTATGGGGGGGTCGGCTTCGCGGCGTGCCCTGCGGCGGCCGGCGCGCTAGCGCTCAGCAGGCACAGCAGTGGCATGTGCCGATAGGTGTCCGTCAGAAGTTGAACTTATTAGTGTGAAGCTGGATTCGAGTCCAGCCTAGAAGGTCGACATGATGCGCAAAAGTGTGATCGGCTGCAAGGTCGGAGGAGAGGGTGTGGCAAAAGATCATGTGGGGTCTGAGGTCAGCGAAGCCATCTGGTTTAATGCCAGAAGTTGATGCACAGGGATGCCCGTGGACGACATGTTCTGTGCGGCCATTCGCTTCAAGGTCAGAAGTTGAAGTCATTAGGGCGAAGTTTGTACTTGAACAAGTATTTCAGTCACAGAGACACGGGATCATGTGCGCGCACCGCGTATGCAAACTACAACTTTTGAAGAACTGCTCTGGAGTGCTTGGAGATCGACACCACCCTTCCAACGCCGAGGGACCGAGAATGGCTGCGATCCGGCGCATTGGGCGCACGTGGCGCCCAGTCTGAGCCATTAGTAGCATATTATTGGCAAAAAGGTGAAGTTTGACGTGCGTCCAGGCCTGGAAGGTCGACGTGACGGCGCGAAAGTATCATCGGCTGGAAGGTCTGAGGAGAGGGTGTCGCAAAAGATCCTGCGGGATCTGAGGCCAGCAAAGCCGTCTGGTTTATGGTCAGAAGTTGATGCACAGGGATGTGCGCGTGCATAACATGTTTCGCGCAGAAGCTGAAGTTTGTGTATTGGCCGTAGAGACATAAGGGCATGTGCGCACCAGTAGTGAACTTGACTGAGCACTGCTGCCGCTGCTGCTGACGGCATCACCGCTGCTACTGCGCTGGTGCTGGTGCTCTCGCAGCACTACGCCCTGGTGGAGTTTTTCCTGGATGAGTGGGGCATCGATGTGAACGTGCGCAACAGCTCGGGCATGCCGGCGTGCTGGTTTGCGTGCATATTCCTCAACAGGAAGGACGGTGAGCACCTCTGCAGCGGCCCAATGTTATTTATAACGAGTCATATTTCCAGAAGTATCTTTTCGAAGTACCACATACTTCCGAAGTATTACTCAAGCTACACAAAATGCAAAGATTCCATATTTGCTGTGTACCGTGTTGAGCTGAAGCAATCACTGGTAAGTGGTTTGGTGGCGCCAAACATAACTTGGTGCCCCAACTGTTTTGCATTGTCAGCTGTGGTACTGTAGTACCTATAGTAAACGCTAAGGTAGACTGATTTGGAGTTATTTGCTTGCTCTCGCTCTTGTGCATATCCCTCAACAAAAGGACAGTGAGCACCTCTGCAGCGGCCCACTGTTGTACTTCAGAAGTATGTTGCCCATACTTAATCGACATGCGGAGATTTCAGTTGTCACAGCACGCCTACCGTCTCTTTAGTGCGCTGCGCCCTCGGCATGCACGGACGCTACTGAGGCTGCTGCTGCCGCTTCTGCCTCTGCCACGCTGCTGCTGCTGCCACAACTGCTCCCGCTGCTGCTGCTGCCGCCGCCGTGCTGCTGCCGCCACCGCCACCACTGCCGCTGCTGCTGCTGCTGCTGCCGCTGCCGCAACCGCTGCCGTCGGTGCTGCTGCCGCCGCCGCCGCTGCCGCTGCTGCCGCTGCCGCTGCCACTGCAAACTACTGTAGGGGGGGCCATGGCGCAGTACCTGATCGACAGGGGCGCGGTCATGGACAGCAGGAACAACTGGGGCATGAGCGTGGCGCACCTCATTGCAACAGCCGACCCCGCGCAGGTGCGTGCAAACTCCAAAGTTGACATTGTTTGAACTTCGGGCGCTAGCCCGCCGGCTGCCGCAGGGCAGGCCGCGGAGCGGAGCCCCCCATAGATCTCGTAGCATAGCTGGTGCACACATGCCCTCATGTCTCTATGACTGATACACAAACTTGAACATCGAATTTCATGTGTGAAGCTTAGTTTTAAAGCTGTGCAAACTTCATTGTGTAGTGTCCCTATTGAAGTTCGCACAACTCTGGGAAGTTTTGCTAACTTCAATGCTGAAGTTGTGTTGTAGAAGGGGCGGCAGCAGTGCAGCGGGTACAGAAATGCTGGCGGTGCCATGGCACGGAGCCGCTGTGGAACCACGGATCAATCTGTCCCGTGAGACAGGTGGTGTTGGGCGGTCACCGACCCCACTGGTGCTGAGCAGACTGTGACCTACTGGTGCTGAGCACATTGTGACCTGGGGGCTCAGCACCTGCTCAGCACCCTGGCAGGTGCTGCGCGCCTCTGCGCGTCCAGCTGCTCAGCACTCGCCCCTGCCCGACCCAGGAGTGCACAATTGTTTGTCCCCGAACACATGCATCGCACAAGTGCCCCTTGTTGGTATTTGAACTCTTTCGCATCCCTAGCGTTGCTGGTGTGTGTGTAGGTGTGGGGTCCACCTGGTGTTGATCAGGTGGGCACATCACCCCACGGGCTTCGACCTGCCATTTCGCCCCAGCTATCGCATCACCTGGGCTTAGCCACCGCCTTTTAGGTTTGTTTCGCATGCGCTCATTGCAGCTGTGACAAACCGCCGTGCTGCATGTCTGACTATGGTGAATGCCGCCGCCCCTGCTGTGCGACCACCCGCGTGTATCTGTGCGCGTGTGTGTGTGCGATCGCAGGCCATACCCATGCTGAAAACCTTGGTGTCGGACCATGGCCTCGCCCTGGATGCGGCGGTGAGTCCTCAAAAACTGTACTTGAAGTACGTGAAGCTGTACTTGAAGTGTGCAAAACTGTACTTGAAGTATGTAAAACTGTACTTGAACACTGGTACTTGAAGTATGTTTGCGCACCTGTATGATGAAATACGGTTTCTGCTCCCACAGGCACATGCAGCCAGCAGCATCCTCCAAGCAGTCGTAAGTTTCCCCTGGTGCATTGCCACTGCGCAAGCTGTGTGGAGGGGTCGTGCGCTAGGGTGCAGTGCACCAGACCCGGGGGCCTGTACTACAACAATTCCCATTCAGGTGTCTGGCCAATAGCCGTCCCCAAAAACTGTACGTTTGCACACCCTGCACGGTGAGTACGGTTTATACATACATTGTTTGACTTGCCAGTATTCATGAAACTTGCAACTCAGCTTCAATCACCAATGTTAAGATTGCCGGAACATATTCGCTTTTGTTAACAGCGGGTCTACAGTACTTGCCCACAACCCCAATCATTATTACCATCTATCAGAGACCGGGCACTTCGACCAGCATCGAAAATTTTTGAACCCTCGGTTGGTGTCAGCTCACATGGTTGCCGCCGTGAAAGAAACCTACTCTTGAAGTAAAAGGTTGCTAACCCCAGCTAGTGCCGTGGCTGGAGCAAAAACAAATTCCAGAACGAAGCTCGTAGGGTGATTTGTCCACCTGGTCAAACACCAGACAGCCCCCACACCTACACGCGCCGGTCAGCGTCCTTGAGGGCTAGGGATGATGCAGAGTACAGTTACCAACAGGGCTGACTTGTGCGATGTGTGCATGCAGGACACCCTCGGCCCAACGCGCATGCGCCCGCATAGCGCCGTATATCACATGGTTGGGTGTAAGAATACGCCATATTTCAGACATCGTATAACATGCGCTTAACGCCATGACCCAACACCGCTCATGACACTGGTCGACCCCACTAATACACATGCAGTGGGCCGTACTGTATTCTCCACCATGTGTTGCTCACTCCTGCCCATGTGTGTGTGCAGGATGACCTGGGCTCAATGCCCATGCACTGGGCATATGCGCCATATATATCGCAGTTTTCGCCTTAGTTATATGCCATTTTTCGCATCACGTATGACATACGTCGAAGTACATTGAACGCTGTGACCCATCACCGCCTGTATTTTCAGCCAGGTTTCACTGACGCCCGGCGCAGGTGTGCAGGGTTACCTGGGCTCAACGCCCTTGCACTGGGCACATGCACGGTACTTTGTATACTTCACATGTTTGAGTGTAATACGTCATGTTTGCACATGTGTATATGTGTGTGTTGTACATGTACGGCGCATATGAATGCTGTTTACGCTGTGCTACTTGCGCCGTGCATGCAGGATGACCTGGGCTCAACGCCCATGCACTGGGCAGCCCTCAACGGCCATCTGGACACTATCAAGTACCTTGTAAGCCAGACGGGCTGTAAGGCGCCGCGGGCCAACTGGGCGGCCGTCCTCACGGAGCTCAGCGTGTGAGTGAATTCATGAAATTCATGAATTCATCAATGAAGTGGTTATCCACGGCAGGGTGATCACGTGCCACCAGATGATGCAGGTCTGTTGTGTAGTTTTTTGTACTGAGAGTGAGCTGCAGCCAAGTGCGCCCCTCTACACACATGTGCTCACAACAGCTGCTGAGCGAATGCGAAGAGCGCTCGCGGCGGGGTTTGCTGACAAGGCCGCCGCGCAGGGAGGGTACAGCGTTTGTACTGCTGGTGTTCTAGCAGCCATCACCGACAAGCAACAATGCAACAGCATCACAGCATCGGCACAATTTGCCACACAAAACAAAAGTTGAGTTTGCTACTGCCCGCATGTGTGCGGATGCAGCGTCAAGTGCAACTGGCAAGTAAATTGATGTTGTGCACATGCACTTGTGCAGTAGACCACAACACTACTGCTGCCATAGCTAGGTTGTCTGCACTTTGGAGCTACTCCCCGCGGACGTGTACGTGTAGGCATCCAGCTTGCTCGCAGCAGTTGGAGTCAGCACGGCTGCCGTGGCACATGTGTGCACGTGTGTGTGTGCACGTGTGTGCCACGGCAGCCGTGCTGACTCCAACTGCTGCGAGCAAGCCTACAGTTACGTGTCCGGGGGGAGTAGCTCCAAAGCGCAGACAACCTAGCATTGGCAGCAGTACTGTTGTTGTCTACTGCACAAGTATATGTGCACGACATTTGCCAGTTACGCTTGACGCTGCATCCACACACATGCGGGCAGTAGCAAATTCAACTTTCTTTTGTGGGGCAAATTGTGCCGATGCTGTGATGCTGTGATGCTGGCGGAGCACAAGGAGGCTCAGCACCCTCTGGTGCCGGTGTGTAAGCAGTCAGCAAGAACATCGTTGTAGCACTATTGTACTACTACTTCTATATAGCGCCTTGTAGCGCCGATGTTTTCACGGTCATCACTAACAACTGATTCTGACCAATCGAAATCTGTTCCCATGTGGCAGGCTGCGCATAATACGGGCGGAGCACAAGGAGGCACAAAGGGCGTGGCGCCTCAAGGGGCTGGGCCCCATGGCAGCCAGCGCGTCACCCCTGGCCGTGGCCGTGCTGCACAACCACGCAGAGGTGCGCATACGTACCATATCCTTTGATACACTTCTGAAGTACGCTTCTGTTTGCTTTGCAAGTACTTTGGTACATGTACAATGTGTGTACTTCGAAATATATATGTACTTCTAGAAGCACACCGTATAGAGTCTAGTGTATACTAGCATGTGTACAAGTTAAAGGTACATGGCCGTATAGAGTCTAGTGTATGCTAGTATGTGTACAAGTTAAAGGTACATGGCCACCAGTGCATCACCAACTGGCCGTGGCCGTGCTGCACAACCACGCCGAGGTGCATATATACCATGGCTTACTCACTTACTTCTAGAAGTAGGTGTAGTACTTCAGAAGCACTTCATAAGTACTACTATTATAGTACAGTGCACTCGCGATTTAGTTCGCTTTCATTCAGTGTGGTGTGCGTTTTAGTGCGGGGTCCACAGACCTGTCACAGACCACAAGATTCTATGTAAATGACACGCAATGCCCTATTTGATTTAGTGCGGGTCGTGCTTCAGTGCCGGGTGTTAGGGGGTGACACTACCCTGCACTAAATCGCGACTGCTTCAAAGTACATAAAAACAGTGGTGGGTCAGGGCATGGAACACATTGTATACATTACACAAAATACAGCGTACTTCTACGCCCAAACACGCAATACACAGCGTGCCTGACAAGTATGGTTATACGAAGTAAGTTGCATGCCACTTTTAAATGCATCATGCGGCATACTTGGGGCTAATGAAAATGCTATACACTGTGGCTCATCACTACCGTATACTACGAAGTAGCATACGGGTACATGTATGATTTAGTGCAATGAAGTACGTGTACATTGATACAGTATGTCTTGTACATGCACGTACTGCACTGCATGTATACTACCGTAGGTACCGGGGTAGGTACTGCATACACAACATGAAGGCCCTGGACTAGCTACAGCAAAACAATTGCCTGGGCAGAAACTGTAGGAGGCTCAAGATAATAGGGGGGGTGGGGCGTTATGCTTGGCGCAACTCAAACATCTGACTATAGGTGACAATGCACATCAACGTGGAGGGTATTGCTACTTTGAGACTCACTCAATGCTTATTTAAAAGTTTCAGCCCTGGGCAGCTGCTTCATCGCAAGATCGTACCGGTGTGACGACATATTTCAGCTGGGCGTTGCTGCCATGTGCACCCGTTGCCACGCATGCAGGTGGCTCATGGGCTATGGGGACCATTTCACACTGAGCACTACAATGCTACATGCATGCATGCACCTGGGTTCTTCCACACCCACAAGTGCAATTCCACAACCACCGGTTGTGACGACAAACTTCAACTGCATCTTGCTGCCGCCATGTGCCCCCATGACACTGCCACGCATGCAGGTGGCCAAGTGGCTGATGGGCTATGGGGGACAGCCCCAGGTCCCAGTGCGTGCAACAAACTTCAAGTCTCTTTAATTAACGCACAAACTTCAAGTGTGTGTTGCTGAACACTGCCACGCATGCAGGTGGCCAAGTGGCTGATGGGCTATGGGGACAGCCCCAGGTCCCAGTGCGTGCGCCTCAAGCGTGCCGCGCTGTTCACGGATGACTGCCATGACCTCAAGATGGTTGCCAAGACCTGGCCAGAGCTGCTCCCCGAGGCAAGTGATAGTCTTAGTTGTACTGGAAGTACTTTGTAGTAACAGATAGCAATTATGCTTCTAAAGATTTTTAAGTAACTTCACAACCTCAAGTATTAGTGACACATGTAGTCATACATAAACGTTCACGGACAACCGCCACAACGTGACGATGGTCGCCAAGACCTGGCCAGTGCTGCTTCCCGAGGTATGTCTAGCGCATGTGAAGTGCGCACTCCTGTGTTTTGCGCACATGAAGGGCCCACACTTCCATGTGTTGCGCACATGAAGGTCGTACTCCAGAGATGAGACTAACACAGTAGGTATTGGAGTATAACCCCCGCCAGCTGTGCGCCAAACTTACCCCGTCGCTGACACTAGGCAGTTCTTATTGGGGGGGGGGGGGGAGAGGTATACTACTTCTACAGGCATTTGCGCCTCCCTTGGGCTACTATCTGGGCGTGCTTCGGCACTGTCCTGGATCGCTGTACCCACTCCAGTGGAGTTT
>JAULBY010033082.1:0-15192 GCA_032358315.1 Ophiocytium majus
GCGGGGGGGGGGGGGGGGGGGGGGGGGGGGGGGGGGGGGGGGGGGGGGGTGTATTGAGGGGACATGCCTCACGGCTTTGCGCTGGCAACAATGAGGAGTTCGGCAAGCAGTGCCGTATATGTTGCGTAGTGATGGGTCACAGCACATCATTTTTGCAGTATATGCCGTATAACATATGTAAATACGCCGTATAACGTGTACATATGAACGTATTTATACCGCAAATATGCTACGTATCGCATTTTTTGGCGAAGACTTACGCCGTATTTTGTATAACGTACGTGGTTTAAAATACGTTATACGCCGTGACTCATCACTAATGTTGTGTGTGTGGGGGGGGGGGGCAGCGCTGGGTGGGGAGGGGTGGGGGAGGCGGCAGTGGCGGTGGCTGCCGCACCTGGTATGAACCACATGCACTCCCTACAAAACTGTATATACTACCGGCATGCACTACAAAAGTACTACGTACTTCTAGCTACAGGTACTTCGGAAGTAAACGTCGAAGTGTAATTTTGAAGTACATCCATACGACACTTCTGAAGTATCTAACTATGCTACTTCAAGTATATATCGTACACTGGAAGTACCATTTACAGAGGTAGTATACTTCTGTGTACATGTACATGTGTAGATGTGTACATGTACATGTGTATATGGTAGTGTGACACCATGGCGGGCATGCTGACAGGTGTACATGGAGCTCCTGGGGTTTGTGTGTAATGTGGGTAGCAGAGGCGGCAACCGGCGCTCCCTGCGCACCACAGGTGCTGGGACCACAGAACCCCAATCACAGCTGCTCTGGAGGTCTTGCCTTCACCCCCTCCATGAGGGTGATCAATTGGCTTCATCGCAACACCCCGCACACAAGGTTTAACCCGCCAGCCGCCGCCGCACCTGTTGTCCCGTCATAGGGTGAGCCGCCGCAGCGGGCATACACACCAATACTTCCACATCAAGTCGCCGAGAGCCAGGTTAAAAGGGGTAAAGTACTCAGTGATGCCCACATAAGGCTTCCCAGTTGACTGCAGGGGGGCGAAAGTAGGCACAAGAGGATAAGAGCATTGTACATGCATGTCGATAGTGGGTGACGCCACAGCCAACCATACCTACGCGCCCTGTGTGGTGGCATGGAATACGAGATGCACTGAGAGGAAACTGCTGCATGGACATAAAACCGCAGTGTGTATCATACATGTAACACTTTCGTGTTCGCACAAGCCAGTATGCCAGTATCTATCGTTTAGACGCATTGTTTCCGGACGGTCGCCAGTGCACAAGGCTTTGTGTAAACACAAGGCCCTGAGTGTAGTTCAATAACAGTACCTATATGCCCAGCACCCCCGCCAGGGGCCACCGGTGAAAGCCCAACAGCAACAGGAGCAGAAACGTACGTCATCACGTACACATGCGCAATACCATTTGTATACTCAAGTGCTTGAGGCATACTGCTTCATGGACATAAACCCGCAGTGCGCATTTTACCTGCTTCAGTATGCCAGTAGACTGCTCATTAAATAAAAAAATGCTGTTTCCTGTCGGGTGCGGGTGCACAGGCCTGTACGTCCTTTAAGCGGGGGGTACCTGCATCCCCAGCATCCCCACCAGAGACCACTGGTGAGCGCCAACAGCAGCAGGGGCAGGAAAGTCACTACTTGCACGTGCGCGATACCATTTGTATTCTGAAGTGCTCTTGAAGTACTGTGCCATACCTACTTGAAGTATATTCTTGAAGTAGATGCATTCAGTTTGCTCAGCGTGCTTACTGCTAGGGACACTGCTGGCATGCGCGTGGCTTGCGCCCGTGCACGCCCGCCTATGGGCGCTACAGTTGCAGGTGTACTTGAAGTAGATGTATCAAATGTACTTCAAGTACTTGAAGTGTACGCGTGGTACGTTGCACACACCACGAGGCCCGCGGGAAACTCAGTGACGTACATGCCCGTGGCGGGCCGGAACTGCGACACGACCACCAGCTGCTGCCCCTCCTGTTGAGCACGGCCACCGCTGCCCTGCTATATGTATATTTCGAAGTACTTCGAAGTATACACACACACGTGCAGCATATATATGTATACTTCATATACGCATGCACTTCAAGTACACACACGTGATATGTCCGACTCACCACAAGGCCCGCGGGAAACTCAATGACGTGCATGCCCGTGGCGGGCCGGAACTGCGACACCACCACCAGCTGCTGCCCCTCCTGCTGGGCGCCGCCGCTGAACTCCTCCGACACCTCAAACCCAGGCGCCACCACGCCCGCTGCCTTCTCCGCCACAATGTAGACAGCGTCAAGCTCAGCATCCGGGTCTCGCGTCGTGCGGAAACACGCCTCCCACTCCCGCTCCTTCCCCATCGGGTCCCTGTGAAATCACACAGTGGTACAGCCGTGTCTTGTTGAAAGGGCGTTCTGCGTTTGCTCAGCAGTGGTTGTGAGCACGCAGGGGAGCACTAGTTGGCACAAGTCCACTTTCTGCGGGAGCGGGTGAGCTGCAGCTACAAAAAAAAGGCTGGGCCAGCGAAAAGCTGTGTATACAGCGTATACAACCTCAGGTACATGTCTGCAGCACTACCTGGTGGATTTGCAAAACTACGAATGTCGTGCGGAAGCACGCCTCCCACTCCCGCTCCTTCCCCGTCGGGTCCCTGCAGTGGGTAGCGACGTGATCACAGCGTATAAACTTTGCATTAGAAGTTCGCCACATGAACATACTTCTGAAGTGTGCGAGTACGGCGTATGCACGTAGTCAAATGAACGTATTTGTGCGGTATCGCGAAAGTGCTATACTTCGAAGTATGTCGCGTTTTTAAGGCGTACAAATATGGAGAAGCACGCCTCCGATTCCCGCTCTTTCCCTGTCAGGTCCCTGAAAAGACACAGTGGCAGCATTCAATTGTTATTGGAAGCTGCGTATACGGACGGCGTATACCGCCATCGGTACCACCGTCACATACATGTCTGCAACACTAAGGTGGCACCGCACAAATAAGCCCTGTTGGTAGTTGTACTCTGAATCATCCCTAGCCCTCAAGGAAACTGACCGGCGCGTGTAGGTGTGGTGGCTGTCTGGTGCTTTACACCAGGTTGACAGATCACCCCACAGGCTTCGGCCAGGCATTTTGCCCCAGCCACGGCGGTGTCTGGGCTTAGCAGCCATTTAGGTTTCTTTCACTAACCAACAGAAGCACGCCTGCCAGTCGCGCTCCTTCCCCTTGGGTCCCATTAACAGTCCACAATGGTAACATCCATTCCTTGCTGAAAAGCGCTGTACATGGCGCATGCCACCACCGTCAGGTACACGTCACGCCACTACCTGGTGAATTTGCAAAACTCCGAATTTCTTTTACTTTACTCCAAAAAGTTTGCAAGTCACTCCAATATGGTGCGCATCATCGGTGCAAGGGCACCAAGTCCGACCCATGCACGCCGCGAGGCGGCACGCGCGCACAACATCAGTGGCATCAATTTCATGTTGAAAAGCTGTGTGTACTGTTCTTAAACTCCGCTCAGGGCGCGGGAAGCCCTTCGCGCGTGACCAGAAAAAGTGATCAGATGGGTAGCGAAAGCGCTGGCAATGGTCAGAATGGTCAGCATTGTGCGTACTCTAAGGGAAGCCTGGCACGTCGCCAGAGCACTAGTATGATGGATGTTCATGTTCATCCATTTCATGTTTCATGTTCATGTTGAATGATGTGTGTACACGGCGTGCACAACCTTCGAAACACACGCGTCCCTTCACCCCCACCTGTAGTACACCTTGCGAAGGCCGATCCAGCGGAACGCGGGCGTCGCCTCCGTCTCCGTTCTCAGAACCTGCTGCTGGAACTTTCCGCCGCTTGAAGAACTTTCTGCAGAACGCTCTCCGCCGCCATCACCACCGCCCGCGGGCGCAGGAGCCATGCCGCCGCCTCCTCCGCCAAACACAAATGTGCCGCCGGCGGGGGGAGGCGTGTCCATGCTGAAAGATAGCCGGCCAGGGGTCGCAAAGGGGCTGTTGGCGGCGGCAGTTTCGCCCGTAACTGCCGCTGCCACGCTGCTCGGGACGGGCGTGGCCGGCGCGGCCTCCCGCTGCTGCCGCTGCTGCGCGGAGTACTTGGTCTGCACGCGGTACAGCAGCTCGGCCTGTGGAGCGCGGAATGGTTGCCGGCACGGAATTTTCGGAGGCGCGGAGGCGCAACGCATGAGGAAAAAGAGAGGAACTTCAACAGAGAGAGGATGTTGAGGTTACAGTGCGGCAGCAACAGGATGTTGCGCAGCAAGCGTCTGTGCTCTCAGGCAGGGGGCGAGTGCTATGTACTGGCCGTTCGCTGCCGTCTGCAGCAGGCGCAGGTGTGCGTGGCGCATGTAACCGCCCCTTCCTCGCAACACGGTGTCGCATCAGTCGCTGCGGGTTTGCAGGGCTAGAAAGCGTCTCGCTTTTGTTCAAAAATGGCACTTTCGGTGTAAAACTATGCTGAATGCTGCCGCCCAGCGGACAGCACTTCAGCTCGCGGCCCTTGCACCTTCACATATACTTCAGAAGGACACATACACAATACATGCTGGAATACAATCCTTATCCTGCTGTTGTATCTATCCAAATACATACATGCAGACTTTATCGCTTCTAGATGAGTTCTCATACCATGTGATGCCGGCAAGTTGTTCCTCACCTCCTTCCCCTTGTACTTATCGAAGAGCCGCTCAGCCAGCTTAGCGTTGCACTTCTCGAGCAGTGCGTCCACGCCGCTCAGCTAAATGGAGTTTATTGCTTCTAGATGGGTTTTTCATTCTTCAAAGTACATCCTTTTAAGTACAACTCTGGAAAATTGTTCCTCACCTCCTTCCCCTTGTACTTCTCGAGCAGCGCGTCGACGTCGCCAACCTTCCCCGGGTTGTGCCGCGCGTAAACGGCGTACACCTGCTCCTTTAGTGACGCGACAGCCTGCCCAGCAGCCACCGGCGCCGCCGCAGCCCCCCCCCCCTCCTCCCCCACAGCCCCGCTTGCAGCCGCTCCCTGCTGCGCACCCGGTGCAGCTGGTGCGTCCGGTGCGGCAGGAGTTGCGCCGTTGCCGTTGACGGCGGTTTCACCTGCCGGCGCAGCAGGCGCGCCGTTTTTGCCGTTGGCGGCGGTTTCACCTGCCAGCTCGGTGGGCTTGCTGGGCCTTCGGCCTGTGGCGGAAAGACACGGGCAGCGATGGCATCGTCAGGTGGAGAGTAACATGGAGAAGGAGGTGGCTGGTTGCTGTTGGGGGGTGCCCCACTGGCAGCAGCGGCTGCGATGGCAGGAGAGGGGCGACTTTGCTGCCATGCGACTGCACTCAGGCGCCCCTGGATCTGGTCCAAGATGCCATGATGTGGGAGTGCACACACGAAACGCACAAGACACCAAACCAGCGCCCCCCCCGCCCCCCCTGAAGTCCATCGCCAGCTGGGCGACCACACAAAGATCCTGGCCCTGCGGCAGCGCCACCACCTGCGTGGGCAGCGCAGGGATTGCTGCGCATGCATGCTCTCAACGCTCAGGTCCCTCGCGAAGCCAAGTGGTGGTGGTAACACACACCACCGAGCAGATCGAAAAGTGGCCAACAGCAACTTCAACTGCCGCGCCCAAACCAGGCCTTCCACCGCTGCCAGGGGCTAGTTTCTGCTGCGCATGCACCACCAGCACCTCAGCTCGACCCCCGTTCCTTCCATCCCACAGCCTCTGCCACGCTGGGGCACCGTCAAGGCAATACAGGCTGCAGACGCAACACCAGTCAAAGGCCCACCTTTGACGATGACTCTGTTGCCCAGCTCCTCCTCGTCAGCAGTGGGAATGCCCTCTTGCTCCTGGTCTGTCCGGCCTATGCGAGCGTGCAAGGCCTCGACCTGGTGTGGCTGCAGCTGCCTGTTGTCGTCCCTGCGTTTCATGCGCCCCGTCACCGTCACCTCTGCGCCACTGTGTGAATCAAGAAAGGAGACTTCAAGTTTTGGCGGGCAAAACTTTTCCCCCAAAAGCTGTTCACATTTCCGGGATGAATTTTCGGGACCCGGCGTGCTGCAGGTGCCGTGAGTAGCGGCTGTGCGGGGGGCGGTTGCGCGGTTGCCATTGACGAGGCGCCGCGGGGAGTCATACAGCCACGCAGCTAGTGCGGCTTGCAGACGAGCTCGACTCTCGCACCAAGCGACAGTTCACAAGCAATTGAGCAACTGCCGCTTTTTTCTGCTGCTGACCTAAAGTAACACACACAACACTCGGTGAGGGTCACAGTCCGCATGCTTTGTGTGCCTTTCGACCATAAGGCATGGTGCCAAAGCTTAAACATATTGAGGTAGGCCTTGGAGCAAGCAATTTGCCCTGGCCTTCACGCACCAGCCCGAGTTTTTTTAGGCCAAACCCGAGGTTTACCCTCATGTAGTGTTGAAGTATCTACATGTATCCAACGTATTATGTATACATACTACAATATTTGAAAATATAGGCATGTGTTCGAATTTCATCTGCAAAAACGCACATGTACGTACAGTACACATATATACACATGGATGCAATCTAATGCCTGCAGTGGTGCATTCCAGCGGGTGGGCTCCCTGTGCCTGCTCCCCGGAAATATTACTTGTAGTCAATTCTACTGCTTTACTTCAAGTTATAAGTTACTTCAAGTATACTGCTGATTACAAGATCGCCGACTGTCTTGAGGGCAACTGCTGCAGTATGGCGGCGGAAGCTGCCATTCACACAATAGCAGGAGTTTGGGTACGGTGCCGCAGGCAGTGGTATTGATTTGCACTTGCAGGCGTGCAAGGACCCCTGGGTGCCACGACGGCGTGTGCGGTGTATGTTGCGCCTATTTGCAAGTACTACTGAAGTATTAGGGCACGTGCACACAAACGTGGCACCATCAGGCACTGCCAGCCATCTCGGCGTCAGCTGCACAGGCTATAAAGACAAGGCAGGGACATGACAGTGGTAGTGCACACATTACCTTGCCAGTGGGTAACGAGTGCAGCAGGTCTAGGGGTCTCCCAAACAAACCACCCCTACCCCCCAAACCACACGCAGTAAAAACAGCTGTGGTTCATTCAAGGTCTGGTTGTGATTCTATGTTTTCAGCAAAGTAAACAACAGAAAAACAGAGGGGCATGTGTCATCAGCCAAACCACACAGTAAAGAACAGTCGTGTTTCACCCAAGGTTTGGTTG
The DNA here is from genome assembly GCA_032358315.1 of Ophiocytium majus. Classification (NCBI taxonomy): domain Eukaryota; class Xanthophyceae; order Mischococcales; family Ophiocytiaceae; genus Ophiocytium; species Ophiocytium majus. The sequence continues at coordinate 7,169 of JAULBY010033082.1, forward strand.
TGATTCTATGTTTGCAACAAAGTAAACAACAGGAAGACACAGAGTGTCATCAGCCTGCCCTGGCGCACCAGGACCCTCCTAGCCATTCAAACGTCGCCGCGACTAGTGCAAGTGGGCGTGGGCGCTCTGGAGCCATGCGGCGCTGGTAGTGCCCGCGTAGGTCGCTACGGTATGAGCAGTACTTGTTTGACCTTCTTCAGCCGCACCACATGTGCACAGGGCTTCCCGCGCCCCAAGCGGACTTCAGTAGAAGTGCAAGTAACCGAGGCCTGCTTGCAAAATGCCCATGGTAGCACCACTGCCAGCGGGCCCACAGCGGACCGCAACTAGTGCAAATAACCCTCGCCTGCTCACAGAATGTCCACGTTAGCTCCAGCGCCAGCGGACCCGGCCTGCCGCACAGCCCCTTGCGTTCCCGCCAGCAGTCCCAGGACTGGTCCACGGTTGAGCGCCTCTGGGGCAACACTACGACAGAGGTCATTGAATGGTGCAGTGGCAGCGCGCCGCGCAGCAGCCACTGCCGCCGCAGCGCGTGTGTTGGTGGGCGAACGTGACGGGCTGTGTGATGGCGCGGTAGATGAGGTCATCGCCGCCGCGCGACGCCGCTCTGCCAGGCGGCGGCAGGCATGCGCACATGGCGAGGGGCAGCGGTTAGAGCGCACACACTTTTCATACATACTTTACTTCTGAGGTACTTCTATTGACTCCGCTTAGGGCGCGGAAAGCCGTGTGCACACGGTGAATGGGATCGAAAACAGCATGGCCATGCATGCTGTTGCTAGCGAGCAAGCTGGCAATGCTCAGCAGTGCGTACCCTAGAGAAGTACTTCGGGAAGTACTAGTACTTTGTACTCATGATGTTGCGCGGGCTAATATTCCCCCCCTCGTACCCGCGCACTCAAGCAAGACCCGCACCTAAGCAAATTGGGCATTTACAGCGTGAGCATGGAATCATGCCATCTGTGGCAGGCCTCTGAAACCTGCCATTGTACCACATACCGCACTAAGTGAAAGCACATTAAATTGCGAGTGCACTGTACAGGCATGTGGCAGGTGACGCGGCTGACAAACGGCGCGCGCAGCCACGACCGTTACAAGCGCCGCTTGCGCTGCCGATTGCCGAAAGGCGTAGCACAGATGTTCTAGGTCAGCGCAAGTGCAAAAGTGCACAAGTGTCACAAAACCACCACCAACCGGGGCACAACAACTACAGGCGTGTGGGGCGTCCGAGTGGGTTCTGACGGGCCCGCCGTAGGATAAACCTGTACTTCCCTCGCAGTACCGTTGTCTGGAGTCCCTACCTCACAGTGGCCGAGTGGACAGCACGCAGGTGCAACACAATGCTTTCGCGCGGGCACGACGGCCGGCGGCCACGTCGCCTCGGCGCGCCACGCAAGCCCCTGCAACACAGCAGCAGAGTACCATTAGGCACGCGCCAAGGCGCACCGCAGTGCCGCACTCACTCGTGTGCGCGCCCCAGTGCCGCCGCATCCGTCGGCACCAGCATGGCGCTGAGGCAGCCGCCACCTCCACGATCACCACCGCCACCGCCGCCGCCACCACCGCCGCTGCCACTGCCGCCGCCGCCGTCACCACCGCCGTTGGCACCGTTGCTGCTGCTGCCGCCGCCGCCACCGCTGCCACCGCTGCCACCGCCACCGCTGTCGCCGCTGCTGCCACTGCCGCCGCCGCCATCACCACCGCCGTTGGCACCGTTGCTGCTGCTGCCGCCGCCGCCACCGCTGCCACCACCGCCGCCGCCGCCGCCACCGCCGCTGCCACCACCGCCACCGTCGCCGCCGCCGCCAACGCCACCGCCGCCGCCGCTGTTGCCACCGTAGCTGCTCAGCAGCTCTCGCACGCGCGCCACGTCTTCGCGCGCCAGCAGGACTATGGGAACTTGCATGCGCTGGCGGTGGCCCGCCATCTGGAAGCGCTCCGGCCCCGCCGCGGTGTTGGCGACGATGGCCGCGGCGACTGTCAGGCCGCGCCGCTGCGTGAGGCACACGTGGTTGCGGCCGCGGAAATCAGTGGACGGCGAGGGTGAAACCGCCACAGTGCGCAAAGGAGGCAATCAGGTTCACGTTGCGACCTCACGAGTATGCGTGCGTGTCACAACCAGTAATTGATGAACAAGAAGTTGAAAAACACCTTGGCAGTTTAAATAAACCTTGCCAGTAGTACTGCCACTAGTAGTCGCACATTACCTACTGGTGTGCTTAGGAGTTGGTATAATTTCTAGTGTGAAGTGGCGTGCTCTCAGAATGGCGAGATCAGCCAGAAGCGCACGCGCACCTGCACTGCGCGTAGCAGAAATGGTGTGCAATGTGCGCGCACCAGGTTTGGTGACCGAGTTAGGGCGATGCCTGCAGCTGGAAAATAATGGTACACAGTACGCAAGTGCCCCTTCTACCTCTTCGGTGTGGGCACATATGTGCATTCACTGGGGTTCAAGAGCGCTGCGGGGGGCAGCGAAAGGCATTAGAAAAGGACTGGATCTGCAGCAAAGTGGAATGTGGCAGTGCTATCCCGCACTCGCGCAAAAAGTGGCAACGCATGTTGGTGTGACATGGGAGATTTTGCTCAGCGAAGTGTAGTATGTTGCTTGCTATTGCAGCACACCTACCACATTGACACCCCGGCCAACCAACCGGGGCACATTACTCGTGTACTGGTGCAAATTATGTACTTCAAGGCGCTGCTGAACCGTGTACTTCAAGTATTAAAAGAGGGCTCACCTCGCACCGCTGCAGTGCCGCCTGCACCGTCTCTGCAAAGGTGTCCTTACCGCTCCTGTCCACCAACACAATAACACTTCCGCCAGCCCCAGGCACTGCCCCAGCCCCACAGTGGTTGCCAGCCACAGCGGTTTCGCTGTAACTGTTCCCACCACTGTTCCCACCAACAGCGCCGCCTGCGCTGCTGCTGTTGCTGCCACCAATGGCCGCTGCTGTGGCGGCGGCCACACCATCCGCATCAGCAGCGATGTTTTCACCATGGCAGGGGGTGCCGTCGCCGCTGCCACTGCCGCCAGCATTGCTATTGCTATTGTTGTCGACCGGAAGTGGCGGTGCCGCGTCGACGCCAGACAGATCGACCAGACGGCTGTGAGCTGCCAGAAGCAGTATGGGCCCGCTGAACACAGCCGGCACCGCTACAAACCGCCACTGACGGCGGCCAGCGGGTGCGGACGTGGCACCGTCAGCAGCGGCGACATGCCCCTCTGCAGTTGAAGTTGCAGTTGTAGTTGAAGTTCCCGCCTCCGCTGTCGCTTGTGCTTCCCGCCGGCCCCTGCTCCAGTTTGCAACGTCGCCGCCGTCCCCAGCGGCACCCCCTCCTGCGTCCGGAATGAATGCCAGTCGGCTACAGTCCGCACCGGCAGCACCTTCAACTTTGACTTCAAGTTTAAGTTCACAACAGTCCTCCGGCAGCAGTCCGACGACGTCGAAGTGCAGGTGCGGCGCGCCACTGAAGCCGGTGTTGCCGCTGAGGGCGATGCGCGCCCCCGCCTCCACGCGCTGCGCCAACGCCACGCACGCGCTCCTGTGGTGGAGGTGGTAGTAGCGGCTATGCAGCAAAAGCACAGGAGAAATGGCTGGTAAGGGTGTGAGTAAGCGCGTGTGATGCAGCGGGCTGCTGCTGTCGTGCCATGCACGCGCTCTTGTGGTGGAGGCGGTAGTAACGGCTGCACACAGACACGGGTGGTGGCGAGGGAGTAGGGGTGCGCAAAGTATGCAGTTGAGCACATTTTCTCAACAAGAAATAAGCTGACTTGCTCACTGCAGGTGGCGAGCAGTGCAGGAGAACCAGCGCCACCCATATTATCGCCATATTCGGACATGCTGGTAGCAGTTTTTTCCCATCAAAAAGCGCTCATACGGTGCAGACACGCCGTATACACGCCGTATATCATCTGCAGACATATGGTACGTACTGTAGTTGTACAACCCTACGTGGGAGCAATGCCTGGTGAGGATGTGAGCGGCAGAGCGGGTGACGCAGCAGGCTGCTGCCATTGGTGCGGGCAAAGTGGTTTGCGGCTAGTTATTTATTATATATTAACAGGCTACTTTCAACTTCTTTATTAATTTAAAGCAGAGGCCATGCGTGCCACTTGCAAGTGCAAGAGTAGGAGGAGGGGGGGGAAGTGGGTGGACGTGTAGCACGTGCGCACAAACTGTGTCACACAGCATGTGTCAGCACTACCACCAGCCACATTCTTGCACTATTTAGAGTTGAATCCTGCAAACCTACCTGGTGGCCACAGAGGCGCTGAGCAGCCTTCCTGGCATAACTGCTTGGGGCGCCTGCCAACAGCGACATCCAGTGCCTCCGCACCCTGCAATAAAATTGAGGCCTATAAATGCACAAAATATCACCATGTGGATGTGGTCATCAACGAAGTAGCGCACCTGTACAAGCCGTCGTCGTGCCGAATGGCGACAAAATTTGCACGTGGCAGCATGTGGGCGTCCGCGCCCCCCTCCGAGAACCAGTCCACAACCGCGGCAACGGTTCCGGCGCGCGCCGCCAGAACGGGCGTGCGCGGCCGCAACTTGAAGTCCCATGCGTATTTGAGCGTGTCCTTGTGGGTGTGGCTGGTGTCATTGCCCTGCTCAGCAGCAGCAGTGGTGTACATGGTGCGTGTGTGTGTTGGAAGGTGGCTCAGTGAGTTGTGACATGTGACAGAGGGGTGGCGTGCGCAACTAAAAACTCCCTGCAATCGGATCTCTCACCTGGAAAGCGTGGTGCGCTAGTGCTAGTGCCAGTAGTAGCAACGTGTTGACGCCGTCGACACACCAGCGTCAGACGCAGCAGCAGCAGGCACCGGCAGACATAGCCCCGCGCACGAGCTGCTGCACTAGCGCCAGGGTTCAATTCTACTCACACGCCGCGACTTTGGGCTCTTTTTGACAGTTGGAATATGTTGCCGAAGCGCACCTGCACTACCCTCCCCTGCTGGACGAAACAGCAGCAACACGAGGCCTCCCAACTGTCCAGGTAGAAGGGTCTGCCCCACACCACCTGCTGCCCTGGCCCCACCCCTTCCATGCACTCCCACTCAGCTCATGAGAGTGCAGCAAACACCTTTGCGCAGTTGCCCGGGTCGAATAAGATTCGGTGGTGCTGTCAGACTTGGAGTTGATGCTGCACCCTGCGAGATGCTGCCGCACAACAGCTGTTTTTCAGGAGGGGGGAGCGAGCGCTGGCCCGAGCGCAGCCGAGCCACCCCACCACCACCATGGCGGCGCCCACCTGGTGATTGGAGGGAGCAGGCTGGCAGCAGCGGAGGCCCACTGTGAGGCGCGGCAGCTAGCAGGAACGGGTGTGTGTTGCTGCTGGGGGCAACCACCCACGCGCAGGCAGAAGCACACTCGCAGGCATGGCGCGAAGACGAGCGCACACGGGGCTGACGGGCCTGCTGCTGGCGGCATGCGTGGCGGCGGCAGCATACTGCGTGGCCCACGCCTTGCGAGCCTCCATGCAGCATCAGAGGGGGCCGGGGGGGGCTAGCAGCGGCAGGCGCGCTGCAGCCTCATGCTTGGGTGAGGGGAGTGCATTCATGGCCTATGACGGGGAGGGCAGCAGCAGCAGCGGCAGCCCAGGCGCGGTGCCCAGGCGAAAGGCTCTGCAGCAGATTGGTAAGGGGATGGCGCTGGCCACGGCCGCCGCCTCTGGTGGTGCCACGCCCGCCGCTGCCCTCTTCGAAGACGTTCTCAAGGAGGGAGGGTGCCCCACCTACGACGAGGTGAAGGGTGCGTCAGTGGCCGGTTTCGAATTGAATAAGGTGAGCCGCTGCTGCAAGGGCGGCGCTGCTATGGCTCCCCTTTGCACAGCTGCTAATTTGGATCTTCAGTCATCGCACGCGAGCGGTTGGCCCCGGCAGGCGTCAGTGTTGTGTTGCACATGTTGCCGCACACCCGAACATGTCGCCGCGGTGTCTAGGAAAGTCGCAAAAAAAGTTGGTGGGTTGCAAGCCCGCATGACAGCTCTGCATCCGCTGCTGCTGCTGCTAGACAGCAACAGCAACAGGTGCTTTGTGCACGCTTGGTGTGTCCGTGGCAGTGAAGAATCTCGTGTGCACCGTGTGTCTTGGTGCAGCAGCCTGCAAGGCACCTGCAACGGATGCAGCAAGGGGTGCTCAGCAGTAGCTCCAGCAGGGGCGCATATAAGCAGTGGTACACGCAGCTGCTCATGCAGCGTTTCACCAGCGGCAGTGATGCAGCCGCAGTATTCTTAATGGCGGGGCTACCTGAGTGCCTGCTCAGCAGCAGTACCCCATGTACGAGGGTTGAATCTTGGGGGGTCAAAGTGCTGGCTGCTTGCACCTCAACGCTGCTCATGCCTTATGCTGCTGCACACAACAATACTAAGCAGTTGTACGTTTAACAATGCAGTTTGGCAGCCTTGCAGTGCTCAGGCAGCCCTTGGTCAGGATGGTTATGCAGAGTCGGCGCTTGAGCAGGGCTTGAAGCTGGACCTTCGCCATCAGCAGCCGTCTCCCTACGTCTGTCAAGCTTCCATGCTGTGTGCTGCCAGCGTGCAGTGCTGACGGACACCACACCCATCCCCTGCCCGTTCAATCACACAAAATTCCTTCATGAACATACCCAGTACACTGACGCGCACCCACTTCGGCCCCCCCCCCCCCCCCCCCCCCCCCTTCCACACCCACCCTAACACACCAAATCATGTGCGCAAATCATAGTACATGGGCGTGTGGTACGAGCTGGCGTACCATGACTGGACGCAGTACTCGATCTGCGGGTGCACGCGCTTCAACATGACGCGGCGCGCCACGACTGTGGAGGACATGTTCACAACGCAGTGCCCGCGCTCCATAGGCCAGACATACGCCGTCAACATGTCCATGGCCATCAACCCCGCAACGCCCGGGCGGTTCCTGGAAAAGGTGAGGCGCGTGTGGGACTTTTCTGACGATAAGAATTATTACAGAAACTATGCCGTCAACATGCATGTGCAGAGGTGAGGCGCTTGTGGGACTTTTCCCATGATGAGCGGTTTTACAGAAATTATGCCGTCAACAGGGCCGCCAGTCCCGTAATGCCTGGGCGGTTCCTGGAAAGGGTGAGGCGGTGTGTGGAATTTTCCTTTCATGACATGAATTTTATGCAGAAAGTACTACTTTACGCCATCAACATGTCTATGGCCATCAACTTTCCGCAGAAATTGCACTGTTAACACGTCCATGGCCATCAACCCCGCCACGCCTGGGCGGTTCCAGGAAAAGGTGAGGCGGCGTGTGTGGAATTTTCTTTTCACGATGGGAAAGTTCTGCAGCAGTTACGTCGTCAGCATGTCCATGACCATCATCGGCCCCGCCACGCCCGGACGTTTCCTGGAAAAGGTGAGGAAAGTTATGTCATAATAGGAATTTTCTGCAGAAATTGACAGCCGTTTGTGCCGAAAACCCATTGACGTTGGTGTCTCACACAAGCGCCGCCGTGCCTGCATGTGCTCAGCAGCTGGCGCCCATAGGTGTGACCTGACCTGCTCAGCAGCAGCCACGAGCGCTACGCCGCTCTTACACAGGCGGGGGGAGGGGGAGGTGGCAGGCACGAACGGCACCGCCGGGCGCACCTCATGACTTGATCGGCCCTGCCCGCCCGGCAATGGGCTGTTGCCAGCAAAGAGCTTCCTGTCTCAGCGAGCGCCTGGGCACAGTGCCAAGCGCATTTGTACTTGAAGCACTTGTATCGAACTCCGCTTGGGGCGCAGAAAACCCTGTGCATGTGGGGCGCGGCTGATGCATGTCGCACAAAAGTACTCACGCCGTAGTGGCCAGGGCTTCCGCTCGAAGTGTCCGAACACTTTTCGAACGAACACACACTTTTCGAGCGAACTGTTCGAACAGTCCGAACAACCATGCAGCTCGTTTCGGCCCCTATACAGCCGATTTGTGCAAAGCAGGCTTGGCAGGCACTCAAGGGCGTGTGCAGGCACACAGTGCTGGTGCTGCAATAAAAACTTATGATATTTATTGTATATATTTTTTACAGTGA
>JAULBY010033093.1:0-15191 GCA_032358315.1 Ophiocytium majus
TGCTCCCCCCCCCCCCCCCTGTGTACTGGGGCGCGGAAAGCCCTTTGCACATGGTGTGCCTGTCACCAGCAGATCAGACAGGTACCGAAAAAGCGACATGTCCCAGAGGACCCGCTCCCATGCGCATGCAGCTCCTGGCACCTCCTGTGTACTTGTATTGAACTCCGCTTGGGGCGCGGAAAGCCCGTTGCACATGGTGCGCGTGTGACCAGAAAAAGCATGACCAGGCATGCATGCGTGTACTTTTATTGAACTCCGCTTAGGGCGCGGAAAGCCCTTTGCACACGGTGCGTGTGACCAGAAAATCAGACTGGTAGCGAAAAAGCTGGCAATGCTCAGTACTCTAAGGGAAGCATGGCATGTTAGTGTACATGGTGTGCGTGAAAGGAAGAAACATAAACAAGCGTGCGGTACATCCGTCTGTAGGAGAGCAGAGGGACCATCAGCAGCGGCAGGGGCAGACCTCGTGAGAGCGCAAACAGAGCACAGACGCACATGCCGCCGAACACAAGGAAAAGGAAAAGTTGACTTATCTTTCCCTGGGCAGCAGCGCTGGCCTCTGCCCCATTACTGGCGCGCAAAACGCAAGCCCACGCAGCTGCTGACGGCGCAGGGGGGAGTGTGTGGGGGGGTCTTAGATAGTGGCGACCTCCCACATAGCCCCTTTGTCTATAGCAAGAGGGAACCAACCCACAACAAGAGGGCGGCGGGCGGGCATGCACAGCAGCGGGCACTACGGACGCTCCTGCAGGTAAGGAAAATGCAACGAAAAACGGCAGGGCAAGCGCCGGGCGGCCTGTGGCCGTGCCAGGGCTAGTGTTCGCCCCCTCCATATCTGCCACATCTGTCCTATGCACACGGCGCATGGCGCGTCCGGCCCGCCTCCACCGCCGACACTGTGAGCGGCACCACCCGGGGCTGCGGCTGTGGCACGCCAGCCAGGCCCACCACCGCCGGCAGCGGCCGCCCCGCTGCGAGCCCCAAGGCTCCACCAGGTGCTGCAGCTGCTGCCGCTGCTGCCGCCTCTGCCGCTGCCGCTCCGGCTGCGGCGTCCGCAGCAGCAGCGGCCTCAGGCGGGCTGGCAGCGGCCAACCGCGGCTGCAGCGCCCCTAATTCAACGTCACCGGCTGCTGCAGCGGCGGGGGGCGCCTGCTGCTGCTGAGCAGTCCCCTGCTGCTGCTGAGCAGGCATGTGCTCAGCAGAAGCAGTGCTTTCGTGCTCAGCAAGAGTGGGAGCGGGCGCTGCGGGGGCGGCGCGGCGGCCGCAGCACAGCCAGGCGCGCAGGCCGTCGAGCGTGTCGAAAAAACTCTGGCAGCAGTAGTAGGCTGACTCGGAGTGGGAGGAGAGGCCGCTGCGGTGGAGGCGGTGGGGCAGCAGGCAAAGGAGGGGCGACAGTGGTGGCGTGTGTCAGGAGCTGGGTGGGGATGGGAGCAGGTCCCGTGGGACATGGGGTGTGTGTGGTGCACTAGCGGTTTTGTAGCGGTCCCCTAGTGGTTTCGTAGCAGCATGCTGGGCTTACATTGGGGTGCGTAGTGCTGAGCCTTGGGATGTACTGTAGTTGGCTAGCAACGGGGGAGGGCAGCGTGTCTGCTCATGCGTTCACCATTCGCGGACACCATTTGCGCAGGGCTTTCCGCGCCCCAAGTGGCAACAGAAGCACTAATATGGGTTTGCTATCCACAACAACTTCTGCTGAGCTTACCTGCGCAGTTGGCTGCGCGTGCGGCGCGCGCTCTCGGAGCACTGGATGAGCTGCTGAGCACACACACCTGCTGAGCGCCTACAAGCTGCTGAGCACTCTTTTGCTCAGCACGCAAGAGAGTCCTGCAAACTATAGTATGGTTTAACATAAAAAGAACTTCTACTGAGCTCACCGTCGCAAAAGCACCTACAAGCTTCTGAGCGCACACACACACTGCTGAGCACCTACAAGCTGCTGAGCACCCCTCTGCTGAGCACACACGACACTCCTGCCATCGATACCTGGAAATTACAGCATTGTGTCCAGGTAAGGTATCCAGAACAAACTGCTGAGCTTACCTGCGCATTTGGCTGCGCATGCGGCGCGCTCTCGGCGCACTGGAAGAGCTGCTGTGCGCACACACCCGCTGAGTATAGCTTAACATGAGAAGAACTTCTGCTGAGCTCACCTCCGAATTTGGCTGCGCGTGCGAGCACTGAAGAGCTGCTGAGCACACATGAGAGTCCTGGACACTATAGTATAGTTTAACATAAACAAGAAGTACTGCTGAGCTCGCCTTCTTATTTGGCGGCGCGTGCGGCGCGCGCTCTCGGCGCACTGGAAGAGCGGAACGCAGAAGCGCTCAAAGCGGCGAGAGGGGCGCGGCTTGACGGTCTGCTTGCACAGGGGGCAGATGGCCTTGGAGGCCAGCCAAGGGTCCAGGCACGCCTGCTCAGCAGACCAGTTGCACACAAGACAGAGGTGCACGTGTACTCAGCAGCGGGTTTGTTGTATGGAATGTAATGGTTTCATGCGGTGTAGGTTTATGCATGGGCATGACTGGGCTCAGCAAAAGGGTTGCGCGGGACAGAAGTGCATTGGTGTGCTCAGCAAAAAGTTTGTGGTAGGGGGTTGATGAGAGTTTCATGCAGCCAAGAGCCTAGCACATCTGCTCTGCAGACTGGGTGCACGGGGCAAAGGTGTATTTGTGTGCTCAACAGCAGGTCGGTCTATTAGAGGGGTTTGTAACGGTTTCATGCAGTTCATGTACGAGCAAGCCTGCTCAGCAGACGGTGGAGGGAAAGTGCATGTGTACAGGTTTCATGTGTTACAATGCTGATTGGGTGAACAAAGCAAAGACTTGCGCCTACCCAGAGTAGCAAGTCTCGCACCTACCGAAGCGCGAATTCCAACATAGCCATGTGGTGCAATATGCTTCTGAAGTATACCGTATAATATATACTGCGTAGTAGTAAAGTGCTGAAGAATTACCCGGGGCAACTACTTGAGTGCGTTTTCAGGGCTCCACAAGTAATTGCCCTCTCTTCAAGTGGCCACCCGATAATCATGTACCCGCCGCCCTAACTACCTCAAGTGGAAAAATGGAGAGAACACTGGCCAGTGGTACCCCCATGTACTTTCTTTAAACGCCGCTTGGTTCGCGGAAAGCCCTATGCACACTGTGTGCGCATGAGTGGGAAAACATTATAAACATGACTAACATGAATTAACATGATTAATCATGCCGTGCGTTGTCGCCAATGGTATCCCATGTCTTTTACTGAACTCCGCTCAGGGCGCGGAAAGCCCTGCGCACACAGTATGCGCACGAATGGAAACAGCAGGATCAATCATGCCTGCCGTTTTGTGCGCATGACTTGAGAGAGAATATGACTAAACATGCCGTCCGTTGTCGCTAGCTAACAAGATGGGCATGTACTTGAAGTGCATACCGCCGCCACCATCTCTGCCAGCCGCTGCTCCTGTGAACAGCGCTTGCCGTTCAGGCACCAGCCAGCTCAGCACCCCTTCCTTCCGAGCCTCACCAGCTGACATCGCCTGGCCTCTCCACCACCTCCACATGGCCGCCAGCCCTCCCTGCAGCTGGTGTTGCCGCTGCAGGCAGCACACCACCAGGTGATGGTGGCAACATCGCAGGCAAACAGTGGCGCCACTGGTGCGGCTGCTTGCTTGGCACGGTCTACCCTGAAGGAAGAGGGTGCGCTGGCCTGGCTTTGCAGCAGCGGTCCTGGTAAACATGTAACACGTATTACAGCAGTATGCGCCATCTATGAACCCCCTACTGCGTTGGATGCCACTCCTTGCACAGTGGTGCTCTTTCCCAATCGCTGTGTGTGTGCTTCAAAGCTTTTTGTCTGCTCGTGTACGACACTCTCACTTAAAAAGTCAGCGGAAAGTTGACAACAAACAACTGAACAAAGATGTTGTCTGCTTCCATTCGACAATCCCACTTCAAGTCAGCAGAAAATGGCAAAAACTGTGCAGTGTGCGTTTGAGCAGTAGCCTCCTCCTTGATGTCGGCCCAGCACAAGTCATCAACCCGGGTAACTACATCGGCACTACACGGTATACATACTTCTCTTGAAGTACCTCGAAATAAATGCGGTATATACATATAGACTCTGTCTATACTTCGAAGTACACTCGAAAAATACTACAGTATACCACATAGCAACCTTTGAAGTACACCTGCTGCCACCACCGCGACCTCCTCCCCTGCTGCCTCCCACTCAGGCATGCGTCTCGGGCCCAGCCTACATGCGCGTACTTCAAAGTTGAAGTTCAAGTTGAAGTTCAATGCCTCGATGCGCAGCGGAGTATGCGCATGTAAGGCTGCATTTCTGTGTACACTGACTGTTTACTCAGCCTGCGTGCGCGTGCAGCACCGCCTCTGCTGCTGCACACAGCAAGTGATGGCCGCTGCCCGCGCACCGTTTGCGTGTGCAGAGACTGCTCAGCGCCTGGCGTGATGTCCCTTTTACGTTTCTTTCACATACACCTGGTGTACCCGGTGCGCACATGCCCTCATGTCTCTGTGACTGTAGTACTACTGTACTAGTAGTACTACAGTACAGACATGCACCTGCATTCTGCCACCAGCAATTTGCTGCTGCAGCCCCGTGCTCAGCTAATGGTAGCACCACATAGCACTTCTACAAGCAGGTAAGGTGCTCGTGTGCTACGTAGTTAATATAGTATCTGTAAATAGAAATAGGAAGTATAGTTAGTAAAAGCAATCTGGGGCGCTGTACCACCTGGGTCTCTAGCACAATCAAAAACAGCTTTTGTCACCGCTGGTTCTGGGCCGCGCAGCCACATGTCAGCCGAATTGCAAAGAAACACGCATACACATGCGTCACATGATGTGTGCTTACATATGTGCGTTCGTGTGTGCATCTCAAGTATGTTGCACACATGTGCACCAGAGTACATACTACATGTTAAATGCGCACATGTTCTGCACACTAAAAAGGACGGTTCCACAAAAGTGTCCCGAAATGGGTGTGTCCCGAAACCGCAACTCTTCAAAACACAGCTCAAATTAAGCATGCACAATGACACTTCACACATTTTACGTAGCTGGGACCATGTGCCCGAGTAGGGGTGGCAGTTGTGACTGGCGGCAGTAAACATAAACCCCAAACATACCTCAATTAGCATAAACAGAGTACACTACATGGTACGCTTCTTCATCTACATAGAACAACTGTATGTAAATGCATGCAAGTGGTTCCGCTAAGGCAGCAAGCGCAGCCTGTGTGCACGTTGTGTGGCAGCGGCACTGCCTGACCTGAATTTAGCTAAAGGCACAAGAGTAAATGCAAGAACAGTTGTGTTGCTGGGAGATGTGGCTGTTAATAGGTACACGATGTGGTTTCATACATATTTGGCACCGTGTTGCACTGCAGGCACCTGGACAGCAGCTCACCTTGTGGTAGCAGTGGCGGGACTGCGGCAGCACCCACAGACTGTCCCCCACGTAACAATGTGCCAACATAGAGGGAAACTATGTGGTTTCGTGTTGGTACTGCTGGCAGCAGCTCACCTTGTGGTAACGGTGGCGGCACTGCGGCAGCACCCGCAGACTGTCCCCCGCCTCAAAGTCCGCCAGGCAGATGGCGCACATGTGCTCCCCGCTGTCGCTGCAGCAGCCCTCCTCCACGTGCTCAGCAGCCGCCATGCCCCCCTCCTGCACCTGCTCAGCAGAACCTGGCTCCTCAGCAGAAACACCATCAGCAGCAGCCGTCTCCCCCTCCCCCGCCGCAGCCACGCCGCTGCTGACAGAAGCCCCTGCCTTGGGCGCGGGCTTGAACGTTTCCAGCGGTATCCAGTTGATGACGACGGCTGTGAGCCCCTCGGCACGGCCGGCTGCGGCGGCGGCCGCGGCGGCGGGGTCCCTCCACCAGCTATAGAGGAAATAGAGCTTGCGAAGGATGATGATGATTGCGCAGGTGAGGGCGGTGCACGCGACGGTCGAGTAGATGCCCACCAGCAGCAGCTCCAGCGTTCCTGTGACCACCCCCACGCTGGAGTTGCCCTGGCCCTGCTGCTGCTGGCTGCTGTCGTCCGCGCCCGCGGTGTTCTGCAGGCCGCGGCGGCCTGCTTCGGAAGCCGCTGCTGCGGCGCTGCTGCACACGAGCAGCAGCAGCGCTAATGGCAACCTGCGGACGGACGTGTTGGTGGGGGGAGAAGGGGGGGGGGGGGGGGGGGGTTATGGATGTGCACCAGACCAGCAATTAACTGCAGCCTGCGGTAAGGGTTGGCTGGCGGCGTTGTTGATGTTGGTTACTAGGTGGGGCAGCAAGGCGGTATGGATGGCGGTGGCGTTAGGGCAGCCAAGCAGCAGGAAGGGAGCAGGGTGGGCGGTACGCATGACGGCCAGAATGGTAAAAAAAATTTGGGTGTCGAGCAGCACAGCACAAAAACAGAGCACACGAGTGCGGCGGCTGCAGACTCTGCCAAGGTTCCAAAAGCAACAAAGCGGGCCCAACCTGCAGCAGCAGCACCCCAGCACCAGCAGGCGGCAACTATCAGCCAGTGCACAGGGGACAATAAAGGGCATGGCAGCGTAAGCATGACAGCAGCGCACTGGTGCAGCCAGCCAAGCCTTGGCAGCGCGCACATCGTGTCTGCGGAAATCCTGCTGCGGGCGGTGAGGGCCCGCCACACCAGCGTCAACTTGCACCTGCGCCAGCTAGGTTGGAGTTAAAGCGACACAGGGTGGACTGTGGTGGCGCTGGCTCACCTGCTCGAAGACAGCACGGCAGCCATGGTGGTGGCGGCGGCGCGTGTAAACCTGCTGCTGCTTTTGCAGGCAGGGGTTTACAGCGCCGAGTTGGCAGCGGTGGTGGCGGAGCTAAAAGCTTGACACTCTGCCGCAGACCATGCAGGGCAGTCGCACCGCCACGCCACTCCCCGGTGCCTGAGGCTGCGCTAGGAGCGATTAAGGTGCTGCTCTTATGGCCGCCGGGACGCCTGACCACTTCAGCGGCGCATCAACAGGTTCAGACTCGCGTGTAAAATCAATTTTGTTGGTGGGAACCCCCGGCCGATTGC
This sequence comes from Ophiocytium majus, assembly GCA_032358315.1. Classification (NCBI taxonomy): domain Eukaryota; class Xanthophyceae; order Mischococcales; family Ophiocytiaceae; genus Ophiocytium; species Ophiocytium majus. Next base: position 7,040 of record JAULBY010033093.1, read on the forward strand.
CCATATCGATATACTTGCTGCCGGCACCTGAGAGTCGGTTGCGGGGCGAAAAATGTTGTCAGAGCTGTTGCTCAGCAGCGCAAAACAGCAGCAGCAGCACACAGCTTGCTCGAGCGCTGACAATTTTTGGTGGCGGGCGACCTCGTGGTGGCAACAGCGCAGCGGACAGCGGCAACAGGTCTCCCGAGCACATCAATCCGCCGCTTCTCTGTGGGTGGTGCTTCGGGAGCACCGTCACCATGGCTACCTCCGCTTCCTGGGTGGTTGTCAGAACAGCGCAGGTGCAGCGGTCAAGGTGCATGGGGCACCCACGTGCGGTGGCGTCGGTGGCGTCCCGCTGCTGCCGCCACCTCCGCACTTCGGCGGCGCTGTCACCATCAGAGGCACCACCAGCAGCTTCACACACCTTCTCTTTTTCCTCCCGTGTCGGCGTTCGAACATCATCAGTACAGGCAGCACGAACATACCCACCAACACCTCACCAGCGGAGCTGGCAACGCCTCCTCCCCCCCTTGCAGCTGCAGCGCAGGGGACTGGCGGGGGGTGCCACCCAGCACCAGGAGGCTCCTTCCGTCGTCACCGCCAGCAGCGGCGCGCCCTCACTCGACGAAACCGTCATTGTCACCAAGTCCTGCGCAGCTCGAATCAACGAGCTGCGGAACAAACGGGGGGGTGACGCGCCCTTGCGGCTGCGCCTGAGCGTGGAGGGCGGCGGCTGCAGCGGCTTTCAGTACACGTTCACCATGGACAATGGCAGCAGCGCAGGCGGTGATGGCGATGACGATGGCGAGGAGCAGCAGCAGGACATAGTGTTTGAGAGGGATGGAGCGCAGGTGAGCTCGTCTCTGTTTCCCCCTAACGAACCACATGATTTCGACCACCTTTTGTAAGTGTAATGTTTACCGTGACCAGGTTTTACTGTAGCTAACATGTGTCAAGTGCACCATGGCACTTTTTCTCTAAATAACACTGGGGGTGGGTGGGGGGGGGGGTACACGCGCACATGGCAGCATGCAGTGCTAACTACATGTGCTATCGTTTCATGCATGTGGTATGTTAACGTCGGGTGGTTACTCAGCTGTGATTCACATCCACATTGGCGGCAGCTGCCAGTGCTGGCATGCATGCCGGCATTGCTGGCAAGCCAGATACAGCATCTATGCCATCGAGTGCTGCCAGACAGCTGTCTGCCCACAAAATTAAGTCCAACTACCGCAATTATCGGACTACGAAACCCCCCGGTTGTATTGCCCAGCGTCGGCCGCCGCTAACATCGGAGGGTTCCTGTTCGAAGGGCCTTCGTCCACTGCATTGGGGAGGTCTTATGCGAGGCTTTTGCTCGGTTTTCTATGGTACACATGTACCAGCGCCACTGGGCCTATGCCTTATGCCACACAGAAACAGAAGCGGCAGCAAATACTTGTAGGAGTCTTTCGCTAAGTGCATCTCTGAAAGGCGCCCAGGGTCAACATGCTGTGCTTACTTCACAGTGCATATTTCTGAGCATCGCGCTTTCGGTGGCTAGCACCAGGGGACGGCATGCGTGACCATGCCTTTTCCAATCGCGCACACCATGTGCGAAGGACCTTCCACGCCTTAAGTATAGTTCGATACAACTTCAAGTTTGCGTATAGGAGTATGTCACTTGTGACTTGTCACAAAGTGCATATGTGGCAGGCGCCCGGAGCCTTTTTTTCATTCGCAAGCTACAGCATCATCTCAAACCGACTTGGATTGCGAGTTCACTGCTGTCTGCTGCCAGCAGGCATGGGTAGTAACGGTGCCTTGGCTGATGCAGTGCCCCGCTCGCACAGTAGCAGGTTACCTCGGGCTGTAGGGAAACAGGCCGCAAGATGCGTGGCAGACTCATCGGAGCGAGCCTTGACAGTTACATTACAGTTGCGCTGCAGTTACACAGTCGTTCCAGCGAGCCTGCAAAGCAAGTGGCAGATACACTACAGTTAGAGGCTCGTTCCACATGTCCTTGCACCAACAGGTGGCAGTTACACTACAGTTAAGTTACAGTTACAGAGTTGTTCCACACGTGGTGGGTGGCCGCAGTCTGTAGCAGTCAGCCCGTGATACCCTGTACTTCACGTGGCCCACATTTTTTCAAAAACGCCCCACCTTTGTCTCAGCACCTGTGACGGACAGCGCCACTGCCAGGCACACAAGTGCGGTTGTTGAGCAGCAAGTATAAGCATCTACTTCCGAACTGTTAGGCTACAGTACTAGGCTACCACTGCGGAAGTACTGTGGAACTACTAATCAGGTACTTTTGAAGTATAGTACTTTTTGAAGTATGATTGCTGAAGTAACAGGAACCAATGTGGCCACACCCATAGCTACGTGTTGACTCCCAGCTGACGGCCGCTTGTATTTCCCTGCCACACGCCACTTCCTGGGGCTGGCAGTGCACCTGTGACTTTCTATACAGGCGCATGGGATGGCCGTTTCCCCGCTACTGCATGCACAACCTGGGTTCTTCCATAGCCACAAGAGCAAATCGTCCCAAAACTAAAAAACAACACAAAACATGTGCAACAACCTCGGTCATGCAAGTCAGTTTGAAGCCCGCCCCCTAATCGACAGGGACATTGTATTACAGTACATGTACTTCTAGTACTTCAGAAGTATAAAGTATACTTTGGAGTATGAAAACTCATCTACGGGCGATAAACTCTAGGTCTCCCCACCGGTAGGGGCCGTCACCCGGGTGTGACCCGTGCAAGGGGGTGAACAAAGCAAAGACCTGTGTGCGCTTCAAAGTACATTGATTTGATGCTCGGTCCCTTGTACACATACATGTACTCACAAGGACAGGTACTGTAGTTTTATTTATTTGCACTTGTGGGCATGCAAGCCCATGTCATGTATGCCAGCACGCCCACTAGCGGTCCTGGTAAATGCATGGCAGCGAATGTACACGAACACAGAAGGGCTAGCGGGCGCCGGGAGGCTACCTAGGGTTCGACCTGCCAGGTCGTCCGCCAGGGCGCCATGCAAGGCCGTGCGCTCCCCCGCCCACACCAACTGGTACTGTGGTACAATATGTAGTTCAAATAAGGACAGTGCACGCAGTATATGTACACTTGGAAGTACATTGTTCTTGGTAGATGCGGACCTGGACTGGCTTGTCGCCTGCACTTTGCTCTGCTGAGTGCATCATTCTAGGTAGGTACCGATTTGAACCTGTGCATCGCCTCCCTTTTGCCTGCTGACCGGCGCAGGTTGCGGTGGACGAAACCAGCCTTGAGTTTGTCCGCGGCGCCACCATTGACTAAACCAACACAACTATTCTGAGAAGTAAAGCTAGTTTATATCACATGTACTTCAAGAAGCATACTTCGCAGTACAATACTTCAGAAGTATGTACTGGGCAGATACCGGTGTGGGGGCTGTTTGGTGTTTCACCAGGTGGACAACTTTCCCCAAAAGGCTTCGGCCTGGCGTTTTTGCCCCAGCCACGGCACTATCTTGGCTTAGAAACCTCTTAGAATTCTTTCACTGATTTGACGTGGCTTGTCACCTGCACCTCCGTTTGCAGAGCAGGTGGTGGTGGACAAAACCAGCCTCGAGTTCGTCCGCGGTGCCACCATTGACTAAACCAAATTCTACTATTGTGAGTACAAGAGCTACTCCAATGTATGTACTTCAAGAAGTATACTTCGCACATATTGGGCAGATACTGATTCGAAAGTGGCTTGTCGCCTGCACCTCCGTCTGCTGAGCAGGTGGTGGTGGACGAAACCAGCCTCGAGTTTGTCCGCGGCGCCACCATCGACTTCCAGGCGGACATGATGCGCAGTGCCTTCTCCGTCATCAACAACCCAAACAGTGAGAACGCTTGCGGCTGCGGCAGCTCCTTTGCCGTCAAAGCTTTTTCCGCCAACCCCGCTCGCGACTGAGCCGCTGAGCACCCGTTCCTCTGCCACTGCTGCTGCTGAGCACACGAGAGCAGCCGGTTCGCCAGCGCTGCTACCGCTGCTGCCGCCGCTGCTGCTGAGCACAAGAGTAGCCGGTCCGCGGCACCTCAGCACTGCTGCCTCTGCCACTGCTGCTGCTGAGCACCTAGGAGCAGCCGGTCCGCCGCAGCGCTGCTGCCACTGCTGCTGCTGAGCACATGAGAGCACCCGGTCCGCCGCGGCGCTGCTGCCGCTGCCGCTGCTGCTGCTGAGCACATGAGAGCAGCCGGTTTGTTAGCACCTCAGCGCTGCAGCACTGCTGTTGATGCCACTGCTGCTTCTGAGCACAAGCGCAGCCAGCCTGCTACACCTCAGTGCACTGCTACCCCCCGGGGGCACCGCTACATGCGGGCACCATTTGCACTGCCACCTGGCGTGTGTGCTCCCACTGTGGCCGTTGTCTGGGGAGTACCGCGCATGTCAAATTAAATGAAGCGTAACTACTGAACAGTTGCTGAATCATGAGTGATCACGCGTCTTATTGCTCGCTGCTGTGCCTGTCTGTTGTTCCTGGTGCATGTGGATAGTGTAGTACTTTGTTAGAGTAGTGCTCTGGCAACATGCCAGGCTTCCCTTAGAGTACTGAGCATTGCCAGTGTTTTTTCGCTACCTATCTGATTTTCTCTCACCGTGTGCGAAGGGCTTTCCGCCCCCTAAGCGGAGTTTAATGACAGTACTTCGAAGTATGCTACCTACTGGTCTATGTAGTATGTGCTCACACGTGTCAGTGTATGTGTATGTGTTACTGCACAAGTTGTTGGGCTTTTGCCGTGCTGGTGCATGCATACAACTTGCCCTGTGGCGCGCCTACTTGGCTAGGGGTGCAAGGACACAGCAGACTGTTGTGGCCGTCCTTTCGTTCCTGGGGCATGTGAGCACTGTAGTACAGTGGTAGTGTAGCAGCATGTGATCACATGGTGTGTTGCAGTGCATGTGCATGCAGTCTGGCTCCGGTGTAGGCGGCGGGCTGGGCGCTCTGGTGCCACGCTGCAGCGTAGAACAGGGTAGGCCACTAAGGTAGAGGTTTGCTTGTCTTAGTTTCTGCCGTACACCAAGTGTACAGGCATTCATGGCACTCAGGCCTTCAGCAGAAGGGCCTCCACCAGCAGTGACTGTACAAAACAGTACTACTTGAAGTACAAAACAGTACCAGGAACGTCAAGTGCCATCGTGGCATCCAAATTAGGGCAACTCTGCAGCTACTGCCACAGGCAGAACATGGTTCTGCTGCCATGATCATGTCATAAGAAACTTTGCTCGCATGGTGTGCGCCAGGGCCTGCACCTCCGGCTTGGCTAGAGCTGGCTGGGTCAGATCTAACGTTAACTGCAGTGTGCATGGGCCCGGGGCAAGGATAGTGCGCATCCTGGCAGTGGCACTGCAGTGCACAGCATGAGGCATGCCACATTGCAACCACACATAATCCTGCATAATATTGATGCATCTCAGCAGCACGTGCTGGCGCGCGCCCTCACCCGCCTGGGTGGACACCAGAGCCTGCATTACAATCGTCCAGCTTGGCAAGAGCTGCGCTGCAGCGTGCATGGCACAAACATTGTATAGTCTATGGCGCAAATTAACTTGCATGTGCACATGGGAAGGGCAAACACGGCAGGGCCTCACACAACACAAATGAAAACTCATTTAGGAGCGATAAGTGTGCGTATTTACCTCATTGCCTACGTCTGAACTGTGCAAAGTAGTACACACGCCGGTGTGCGCACTCAGCGGTGTTCCTCCAGCCATTGTAGAACTGCATTAGCCTGCGGCTCCTGCGCAGGTGAAGTTAACGCAAGAGCTTCAGTCGCAGCAGTGATGCATGAGTCTGGAAGAAATCGGCAACCATTAGCCACGGCCCACTGAAGCTCGTGCAGGTGGAAACCGTCCGCTGCCCGAGTGCACGTCTGGCTGTCCCAGTGGCAGCCGCTCGCCCGCGCCCACTGCAGCACTTCCAGGTGGCCGTGCGCTGCTGCTTCGGCACACGTCCGGGCATCCCATCCGCAGCCATTTGCTCGCGCCTACTGCAGCACGCGCAGGTGACCGCCCTTAGCTCCTTGAAGTTCGGCGCATGTTTGTGAGTGCCACTCACAGCCGCTCGCTCGCGCCCACTGCAGCACATCTAGGTGGCCGCCCCGTGCTTCGAAAGCACAGGTGTCTGTGTCCCACTCGCAGCCATTGGCTCTCGCCCACTGCAGCACCTGCAGGTAACCGAAGTGCGCTGCCTCCTGGCAAGTCGCCGCACTCATAACACAGCCACTCTCTCGTGCCCACTGCAGCACATGCAGGTGGCCTCCCCCTGCGTTCACACTGCAAGTCCCCCGATCCCACTCGCAGCCTTTCGCTCGCTGCAGCGCCGCCAGGTGACCAGCACGTGCCGCTTCCCAACACGTAAAGTCGTCCATGATGCAGCCGCAGGCTACTGCGCAATGCAGCGCCTCCAGGCTGCCGCACCCAGCAGCGTCATGGGTGAGCCAGTCGCCCCCGGGGCAGCCGCTGTCCAGTGCTCACCGCACTTTGTGCGGCCGAGGCCACCGTGTGCTGCGTGCTGGTTTCCTTGGTGTGCGCGGTACTGTAGACGATCATCCACTGGTGGCACACGGTTGCCATTAGCAGGTACCGCCTCGGCCCGACAAGCACCGCAGTGTGCCGGCCCACACATCTGTGGGGCGAATCGGGCGATTAGAGCTTAGACACGGTCGCAATCTAGCCTTGTTTTCGTGTACCGTGTCAAACAGGGCTGGAGGCGACCGTGTACCGTTTAGGATCGTGTAGTAGGGGGATGCTGAAGCGCACATCCTGGGTGCCTGCCGGGGCTCCCGCGACCTGTAGCTGCGTGTGGGCGCAATTTCGCCGGTTTTTGCCATTTTCGCCCGGGCGAGGGTTCTACTGTGCATGTACGTGCTAGGGCAACAATCAGGCAAACGCGGAACAGCGGCGCGCCGCACAGCTAAGCTTGACGGCGCCAGGTATACCAGAGCCAGCCATTGTTGCTGCGACCGCCCTCTCCGCACGCCAGCTGCATCAGCGTGTGCAGCGGCAGAAAAGCGTTCTTTGCTCTCGCTGCTGTAGTAGCACAGAGTCAACTGTAGAGTTCGGGTTAGTTTGTGGACCACCATGATCATCACTGCAGCGTCAAAGCCGGGTGCAAAGGCGCCACGTCAAGCTGCATCATCCCTTGTACGTGATGCGTGCCAGATCAAGTGAGCGACGGCCCGGGCGTATGCGTGGCCCCTGAGCTTCCTCATGGCGCAAGCGGCAAAGCCAGCCGCGTTTTCAACAACCCTGCACACGTTTGCACGTATTTGCCGGGAGGCGGAACTGGTTGATGGTCTGTAGCGTAGACGCTGGTGGCATGGTTGCATGTGTTGCTATGTGCTACTAGTAGCTTTATAGTAGCATTCGGCAGGCGCAAAGGCCACAGAGGGCCGTGGGGACCCCGTTTACAGCACCGTTTAGCAACCGTTTAGAGTGTAGTTACACGGGTATTACACGGATTCCTTGAGCCAGGACCGTGTCCGTTTTCACCATCACCAAAATAAAAATGAGATATGATTCCGAACCCTCTTGACACCCTCTACTAAACTGTGCCCATGTCAGCACCGTTTTTTGACTAGAACACGATTCGGCATTTCCGTGTATCGTGTCATTTACCGTTCCGTGTCTAAGCTCTAGGGGCGATACAGCAGCCAGTGGCAGGCATTGGGAAGGCACAGAAGCGGTATACACACACTGTTGACCAGGTTCCGAAAATACCTCGAGGTACACTTTTCATAGACCTTGGATGTGCAGTACTTTAATTATGGCCAAACGTTTGAGGCGCCCCCCCCCCCTCCCCCTCCCTTCCCCCCCCTGTGGTCAGGGTCCACAGTCAGCCCCTAAAACACCCACAACACGTGCCATATTGCTGCACAGTGCATACATCCATCTTCACTGGGCCAATATGAACTTGAAGTCACTCTGGCGAAAAATCAAATCGAACGGGTTGCCCACTGGCCAGGTGCAGCACCTGCCCCATTTTTTCAGATCCACTACAGTATACTTCGAAGTACGTTGTACACGCACGTGCAAACCTGTGTGCAGTGTGGGACCGCTGCTGCATGCTGTGCTCAGCCAGGGCTTCCGCTCGAAATGTCCGAACACTTTTCGAACGAACACACACTTTTCGAGCGAACTGTTCGAACAGTCCG